>JAVIWB010006731.1:0-12041 GCA_031893035.1 Dermolepida albohirtum
CTTTTATTTTGGGGCCATCAAATATACCAGCTTTTAGTTTTTCCGTGCTAATGCCAGGAAATTTACGTGATAAATACCCAAAACAATTTCCATCTCGCTTTAAAGCCTTCACAAATTGCTTCATTAAGCCTAGCTTGATATGCAAGGGCGGAAGTAAGATTTTTTCTCTTGCAACCAAAGGTTCGTTGATCACGTTTTGTTTTCCTTGAATCATGACATCTCTTGAAGGCCATTTTTTTAACCCAGTGCTCATTTTTATCTCTGCTGTGCCAAAGGCACAAAAAACAAGGAAATTTCTATTTTGACAATTAAGTACATATTTATCTCTTTATTTGTTGTCCTTTATCAGAAAAAAATATCAATTAACCTGTAACCTGTATCTCAAAAACTAGAGCTGATAGAAAAAATCTGGTGGCATTTTTGGAATCAGCACATTAAAAACATCTAAAATCAGATGTTAGATTTCCAGCACCAAATTTTTTTTTTCATTTCGTTACCCTTGTTATTTTCCCAAGACTCAATAATTGTTATTCTTGGATCGATAAAACTACTAACATTGATTTTCGCATATTCAAAATAGAAGATATTTTAAGTTACTGATTTGCATACAAAGAAATTTTACTCTTGAACTCAGTTTTTCCTACTTTGGAATTTCAAATAGAGCAATGTTATTTTTGTAACTTCAATAAAAATTACATACAGTCAATATAAATCTCTACGTAAGCATGCATATTACAAAATTCTTCCCTACGATATTTTCAGCATTAAGTTAGTAATTTAATAATAGACATGGAGAACAAAGGACTTGCAGTAAAAATAAGATTGTAGGTCATGAAACGAGCTGATAGCAACGTGAAAAGCAGACCTGCCAAATGAAATTGAATTTCTGCCTTTATAAAAGTTTTTACGAATAAAAGCTTTAGTTTTGTGATCTTAATTTTTTTTATGTTCGTCTTATAATTTTTCTCCGAAAGTTTTATAAAAATAAACATGTCAAACGTTATTTATGTTATTATACACCCTGCTAGAGTTTCTACTGTACATATGACATATATTTTCGAAATCGTTTATTAGTACCAGGTGTACCGAAAAGTCATTACCGATTTTTTCGTAATAAAACTACAAAATTTTCAAGAAAATTGAAAATTTATTTATTCAAAGTGTTGGCAATTTGATTCTACACATCTTGCCCATATTTAAGGCAATTTATAGATGCCATCCCAAAAAAAACTATTTGTCCTTTGAGCAAAACCATTCATCGAACCATTTTCTAACTTCTTCGAAATTGGCGATGCTGCTTCAAGCTCGTATCCCATTGAGACGAAAAGGAAATAGTCAAACTGTATAAGGTGAGACAGTACGGCGAGTGCGATATTATGTCCCATCCAAGTGTTTTCAACGTTTCCTTGACAGACTTTGGTGTATGAGACAGCGCGTTGTCGTGCTGTAATACTTTACCGTGCCTTGGACCCATTCTGGACGTTTTTCTATCAATGATAGTTCAAATTGATAATTTGTTGTCAATAGTGATCAGTATTAATTGTTTCACCACGTTTCAACAGTTTGTAATACAAAACGCTACTCTGGTCTCACCAAAACGCAGAGCACTGTTTGCAACCGAAACAATTTGGCCTTGGCCAGGTGATGCACTAGATTTCTTGCGCGTAAGGTTTTCGAAATAAATCCATTTTTCATTACCCGTCACTCTTAGATGCAAAAATGACTTTCGATCATACCTTTGAAGCGGCATTTCACAGCGTTTTTTCATTTTTTTTCCTCCATTCAATTGATGTGGCATCCATTTTTCCATTTTTTGGGTTTTTTCCCATTGCTCGTAATCGATCGCTAATCGTTTCCTGGGCCACATTTAACGCTTTTGCCGATTGTTTTTATTTTGGGTTGGTTCTTTTCAAAGTCCTGACTTTGAAGCTTAATGTCAATAGAATACATACATGGTCAAATTAACATTGCACACTTAAGCCTAACGATATCTGTTAGAAAAACCGGTACACCGGATATATTGGGTCTGGGAAAAAGTTCGTGGCGTTTTTTCAGTAAAATTCAACTGGTCCCCGCATGGCGCGTGGACGAATTCATTTAAACCGAATATGCTCCATTATTATCGACAATGTTTCGCCATTTTTTTGGTAGATCCATGATCCCATCGGTGAAAAACTTCTGTGGTTTCTGGTCTGAAAATCTGAATCAAGTAGTTTTCACAGGCTTCTTTTGAAACCAACTTAATTCCATTGAGAGAGTTCTGCAGAGATTGAAACAGATGATAGTCAGAGGCGCTGAAAGCCGGACTGTAAGGTGGGTGCATCAAAACTTCCCAATTAGTCTCTCTCAATTTTTGACGGGTCATCAAAGAAGTGTGTGGTCGGGCGTTGTCATGATGGAAGACAACACCTTTCCTATTAATCAATTCGGGCCGTTTTCTTTCAATCGCCTGGCGTAATCTCTCTAGTTGTGCACAGTAGAGTTGAGAATCAATCGTCTCGACCTGTTGGAAGTAGCTCGTAGTGGACGATTCCCCTCCAGTCCCACCATACACACAGCATCACTTTTTTTGGCGTCAATGTTGGCTTAGCGAACGCTTGTGACGGCTCACCATCCTTTATCCACGATCTTTTACGCTTCCGATTATCGTACGTAATCCATTTTTCATCTCCGGTCATTAAACGTTTCAGAAAACGGCTCGATTTCATTCCGTTTCAGCAGCGCATCGCAGATGTTAATTCGGTCCATCATGTTTTTCACGCTCAACTCATGAGGAACCCATACGTCAAGCTTTTTTTTGTAACCAGCTTTGTGTAAATGGTTCAAAACAGTTTTGTGGTCAATGCCTAGCTCCATGCCAATATCGACACTGCTGATATGCTTATCTTGTTGGACTTTTTCAAGAATTTCATCAGATTTTTCAGTGATTGGACGACCGGAGCGTGACTCATCTTTCACATTGAAATTTCCAGAACGAAAGCGAGTGAACCATTTCCGCGCAACAGATTTCGATAAAGTACCTTCACCGTACACAGCACAAATTTTATCACAAGCCTGCGCAGCGTTCTTCCCCTTATCATAATAATATTGCAGAATATAGCGAAATTTCTCATTATTCTTCTCCATTTTCAAGTGCGAATAACTTTCCAACCACTGCACCGATTACAATGTTTCTACGCTTAAACTAACGTTCGGAAGGTCATCTAAAAAACGAGCCGTCGGTGGTGTCGCTGTGACTTCGTTCTTTAGTTATCGGCAACCAATGCCATCTATCGGGAAACGACCAATGCCTCTTCTGATACCCTAATATTTACTGCAACCTAAAGCTTGTTCATCATCGTGTGTATATAAAATTTTTTGTTTCATTAAAACATTTCTTAGACCATAACGATCTTAGTTAAATTGACTAGTGATTTGTCTCCTTTATTACAATAATAAATTTTCAAGTCATCTAACATGATAATACAATGCATTATTGCCAGAGATGCTCATTTTTACCAATGTTAAAGTTATTCACCTTATTAGTTAAGCTTCGCGTACATATTATAATTTTCTATCATGTTTTTAAATTGTTTTTTAAATACGTTCCCTTCTAAAACACGAAATTTATTATCAAAAGACAACGTTTGTGTCACGGACATTCAAACGAGATATCACTTTTGTTTAATTAGCTACTGCTAGCTGTATAAAAGAGGCCTTTTTCTCTCTTTTTCCGAGAAACCTTCTTAGAGTGTTAAGAGTTTAGCTAACTAGATTAAATTGTAGTATTTTTTCTCCTGATTCAAATAATAAATTTTCTAGATATCCAACATGATAACACGATTAATGTTTGCAGGAGATGTCGCTTTTTACAAGTAAGTTATTCGCATTGTTAGGTTTCGCTATATATAATAAATTTTTATTGTGTTTTTAAATTCGCATTTTAGTTTAAATACGATTCGATCTAAAACACGAAAATTATTATTAAGAACCAACGTTTGTGTCACATATTCAAACGAAAATTCCCTTTTGTTTAATCAGCTACTGCTTGTTGTATAAAAGAAGTTTTCTCTCTTTTCGAGAAACCTCCTTAGAGCTACATGTATTCATTTTACACGTAGGCAAGTTCCTGGAATATTCGCTTTCATAACCCACTTACGTTTAATTTAATTCAATTTCATTTAATTTTCTAATTACGATTCGAAATTCCTGCTTTTAATTCCTTTACAAAAAATAATATGCTGCCTACGCACCAGGTAATCATAATTAATGTTAAATTTATTAGTTTATTTGCTTCACTACAACTATTTCATTTTATGCAGTCATGTAATATATCATTTTAAAGCGTTTTTTTTTACGACCAAACCTCTAATTATACTATTTTTCATATCATCACAACCCCTTTAATTATGTATGTCGTCTCTTTTAATTATTTATTAATTTTTGATGTGGTTTTCCTGCATCGTGGTTGGTTAATTGTAAATCGACCAATGCATTCATCCTTCAGCACATTGATTCTTTTAAAAGGTCCGATCTTTTAGAAACAAACTTTTTTCTCTAACTACATTCTCTTCAATGACATTTTTCAATGGCAGAACACGTACACGTTCGTGAGTGAATTTTGTACCGTATAGTGTTCAACGTACAAATATCGCGATCACGATATGCAGCACATCCTGTCAACGGAGGTACACGTACATATGCAAGTTTACTAATCCTTGCATATTTTAATCGACTTTATTATTTAATTAAGCTTATTACAGCATTTACCATATATTTTTTTACATATTGCTTTCGCTAGCAATTTATGACATTATATTTAACCTTTAAGAATTCTTTTTATTTAAATTATTTAAATGAAATTTGAAGAACAACGTTGTTGTTTTATTTATACTAATAATTCTTCAGCTTTCTCAGACTTTCTAGACTCTTGCTGCATCATCATAAATCAAATTAAATTCATTATTAATTTATTGGTTTCATTATTACAACGCTAGAGTTAGTCTAGAACTAAGTCAACCATTTTTATTATTTTTAATGCTACACATCACAGTGTTGTTAAAATTGAGCTTTCACACATTATTAGCGCTTTAAGAGAATAATTTATATCGTAATTATATATAAATATATAAATTAGTTTCACGATGGGAAATTTAATGAAAATTGTATTATTTTCTGCTACTCCATCGTTAATTAAATACACAGAAATTAATTAAAAATTTCTGCGCTGGAGAAGGACTCGAACCTCTATCTGCCGTTTTAGACGACTGCTTTACCAATTAAGCCACCAGGCAGTGTAACTTCGAATCCTTTAACACGCCATAAATCGTATTAATCGTATAATTTTTAATTAATTTCTGTGTATTTAATTAACGATGGAGTAGCAGAAAATAATATAATTTTCATTAAATTTCCCATCGTGAAACTAATTTATATATTTATATATAATTACGATATCATAACCGAACTGCGGGTTTTCAAATAAATATTAGATCTGTTCCATAATACGATTTATGGCGTGTTAAAGGACTCGAAGTTGCACTGCCTGGTGGCTTAATTGGTAAAGCAGTCGTCTAGAAAACGGCAGATAGAGGTTCTAGTCCTTCTCCAGCGCAGAAATTTTTAATTAATTTCTGTGTATTTAATTAACGATGGAGTAGCAGAAAATAATATAATTTTCATTAAATTTCCCATCGTGAAACTAATTTATATATTTATATATAATTACGATATCATAACCGAACTGCGGGTTTTCAAATAAATATTAGATCTGTTCCATAATACGATTTATGGCGTGTTAAAGGACTCGAAGTTACACTGCCTGGTGGCTTAATTGGTAAAGCAGTCGTCTAGAAAACGGCAGACAGAGGTTCGAGTCCTTCTCCAGCGCAGAAATTTTTAATTAATTTCTGTGTATTTAATTAACGATGGAGTAGCAGAAAATAATATAATTTTCAGAATAATTTATGTTTATGTGAAATTCAATTTTTCTATGGAGATTCAGTAAGTAGTTTTCGCAGCTGATAGCTGATAGATTATAGCTGTTGCTTCTTTTGGATCAAATTGTAAAAATTACAGGCTTAATTTTTGGAAATGCAGAAAATAATAAAATGCTTCTTTTAACCATGTTCCCCAGTGCGTAAGAATCAGCTGCCGAAGTTCGGGGATATCAGGACATTTCCTGTGGAATTCTCGAATACGTTTGGTGGATTTGAGGAGCACTTATTTTGTGTGCCATATCAAACCATTTTTCTCTGAATAACAGCGTGAAATCGTTCCTGTCACAAGATATAAAGCATGGATTTTGCACGTAATATGTAAGAGGTTACCACAGTCGTCTTTAAGATACCGACCTACGGAACGTACAGTTGCGGCGCCATCAGTTATAAACATTAAGAGTTGGTCTCTCGAAAGTTCAAATTTTTACATTGTATTTAACTTGTGAAATCACTTCCGTAGTACATTCTTGTACTCTTCTAGAAGCTAAGTAAAATTGAAGATAACGGCTTAAGTGATTCCATTGTACGAATTATGACATTCGCAGTAGGATTTTTTTACAATCTATCATTTCGTCCACATATAAACAGAGTTTTTTATTTTACAACTCCGATTTAATTCTATTTTCAATGCGTCCAAGAGCAAATGGTGCAAAATTTCGTAATGTTTTCGAACTAGGTAATTTATAGTTCGCGTATTTATTCCAGAATAAGTAAAATGATTCATTATCTAATAAACTAAACAGTATATTGTACATCATCAGTGTTCGAATAGAAATCGCTTATTCGATCGTACGCCAATCTTTTTTCCACATATTCTTGCAATCATATTTCGTTCAGCACATGAGCAGTCTATCGCAAACTAAGCATTCAATTTTGCGCCATCATACATTAAATTCAGAAATTCACAAATAAACTTATTTACTGCGTCAGATAATATCTGTTTTTTCGACCTACGTAACCGCGACATAATTCTATACAATGTAATCCGTAAATCTGGTACATGTAGACTTCCGCGGTCGTGGTTCATACTCACTTCTTCTGGGCTTTCGGGCTGTACTGTTCACTGGTATAACTGCCGACGTTTACAGTGTATTTCAGTGCGACAGACAGTAGCAGTAATTGAGCCCTGAAGATATCCCATACAAGTGGGTACAAAACGTCGGTAGTTATACCAGTGACGCGGTTCCAGTTCGGAAGCCCAGAAGGAAAATGTAATCCGTAATATAAGTGAATACCTCCGAACGAAGACGCACACTACATTACGTACATATGTATCAGCGACGAAACCAAATTTCCGCATTCTATTTATAATTCTAGAATTTTTATACGAATTATTTTAATAAAATTATTTCAAATAAAATCTATTTTTACCTTTACGTCGGCCGCTATTATACTTGACTTTCAATATTACAGCATTTTGAATTGTGAGAAAATCAATGAAAGGAACGATAAGGTATTCAAAATATCCAAGCCTACTATAAAAGTTTCGATATAAAAGGAATATCAATTTGTTCTTATGATGAAAGCGAAAATTTAAAGAAAATATCGCGAACTTTTGTATGGCCTAACTCAGTATGAAGTCGATATATTGTACGGCATGTATACCCTTTTTAAATTGAATAAAATCGCGTTTTGACATAAATCACAACGTTGTTCATAGCGAACGAATAGTTTATTTACTCGAAGTTCCGGAATAAACGCGAAATATAGAATAAAATGTCTTTAAGCACTATTTATGTTACTTGTATAACAGCTTCTATTTATATTAAAGAAAAATTCCGTTTGGAAAATTTTGCGTTCCAATGTTGCATCACATGTTGAAAAATATATTTTGAAGCATGTTTGAACAATATACAGTGTGTATCAGCTAAATGGAATAAATTCGTTAATAATTAAATGGAAGGGTGTTCGAAAATGCTCGGACTCGTCGATTGGGATTTTTAGTTGCGTATTTTTTTAAATAAAAAGTTTATATACAGGGTGTGTCATGTAAAAGTGGTCAATACCAACTTTCTTATTTTAAATGCAACACCTTGTCAAATATTAAATTTTTGGATTCTTTAGAAAATTCCAGACATATTTCATGTACAATGTCCTATACCTATCTTCGACTGTTTCGGAAATATTAAATGTTTTCAGATTAATAATTTTGTTTAAAATTAAAATAAAATTTTCACATAATAGTTTGTTTACCGAACTATTAAGTGAAAATCTTTAATTGTACTTGTACTTCGTTTTAAAATACCTTGCCTTAGCAAAGTGTTGTCAGTGTCATAGTGTTGTCAGTGTCATAACTGTTTGAATTTCGTTAACTACATTTCAGCAAAATGGTTCATTTAACAGAAATGCACAAAATAACAATTCTGCAGATGATTGGTTATGGAGATAACACACGGACACAAATGGAAGTTGCTCACTTATTTCATGAGAAATTTCCAAATTTGCCGCCTATATCCCAAGGAACAATTAGTAAAATAGAAAAGCAGTTTCGCGAGTTTGGACATGTAAGGCAAATAAAAAAGCAGCTGCGAATGCAGTAAGTAATGATACCAAACTGGATATTGTGCTTGAGTTTGAAGAAAACCCGCATACTTCTAGTAGACAAGCAGCGTCAATGTTCGATGTTTGCCATTCATCGATTACTCGCACATTAAAAGAAAATAAAATGCATCCCTATAAAATTATATCAACTCAGGAGCTCATGGAAGACGACTTTGATAGGAGAACGTATTTTTGTGAACAAATGATGACAATGTTAGATAACAATGTGATCCAATTAGAACATATTTTATTTTCTGATGAGTGTACCTTTACGCTTCACGGTCATGCTAATCGTCAAAATTGCCGCTATTGGTCCAGGGAAAATCCTCACTGGATGAGGGAAGAACATACGCAATACCCTGAGAAGGTTAATGTTTGGGCAGGAATTGTTGGAGATCATATCGTAGGTCCTTTTTTCATTGATGGAAATTTGAATGGCGACAATTATTTAGCATTGCTTCAAAATAATCTCGTGTCAGCTTTGACAAACTTATATCTTGATCTAGCAAACCCACAAGTTCCAGCAAATACGATGTGGTTCCAGCAAGATGGAGCACCACCCCATTACCAAATCAATGTCCGGCAGTACCTCAACCAAATATTCCCGAATCGGTGGATAGGTAGGCGAGGATCGATGGAATGGCCAGCACGATCCCCTGATCTAACGCCATTAGACTTCTTCTTATGGGGATATGTCAAGAGTATAGTATACAAAACTAAACCTCTCGACTTAGCTGAAGACGAATAATAGTTGCGATTAGATCGGTCACACCTGAGATGTTGAGCAACGTTAGAAAAAATTTTTATTTAAGATTAGGATGTTGTCAAGACGTTTGCGGCGAACATTTTGAACATCTCCTACAGTGACATTAATGTTTTTCTTGTTATTTTTTACATTATCAAAAATTTTTCAAATTAATCTGAAAACATTTAATATTTCCGAAACAGTCGAAGATAGGTATAGGACATTGTACATGAAATATGTCTGGAATTTTCTAAAGAATCCAAAAGTTTAATATTTGACAGGGTGTTGTATTTAAAATAAGAAAGTTGGTATTGACCACTTTTACATGACACACCCTGTATATAAACTTTTTATTTAAAAAAATACGCAACTAAAAATCCCAATTGACGTGTCCGAGCGTTTTTTCGAACACCCTTCCATTTAATTATTATCGAATTTATTCCATTTGGCTGATACACACTGTATGTATCTTTATCAATATTATTACATCATTTACATCCAAAACTTTCTTTCATATCAGAAATAGTTTTCTTTTTACACACTAAAAGTTAGATTTAAGTTGCATAGTTTCCATGAGTAATGAATTGCTTTAAAAGTGACTTGTTTGTATTCGTTTTGGTTATTTCATTATCTTCACTGTCTGTTACGTATGTCGTTAGTTCACTTTAAATCAGACAACCTTAAATCATAAATGGCTATTTTGGTCTATTTATTCCAAAAATACGCGTTTTCTATGTGACGTTTCCTTAAGTGCCAATACTTAAATTGATGTGTTAATATTTAATTTTATAATTGTGAATAATATGTAATAAAACATACATTGTTGCAGAGATAAAGATAAATGTATCTAGTTGCATACAGATATATACAGTGTGTGCATAATTAAATGACCAAATCAAAAAAAATTCAATTCTTTAACAATATTTTCCTTATTTAATATTATTCTACGAGGGAGCGTTTTTATATTCGCAGAATGGAGGACAAGGGGTGGAAATAAAAAAACCAAATTATTTTTCTTTTTCAATATATTCACCTGCAAGACGGATACATTTTTCACATCTTTCAATTATTTTATTTATACCCTCATAAAAAAATGATTTCTCTTTATCTGCAAAATACGCCGAAACTGCCTCCTTGACTTCATCATCGGCAGTAAATTTTTTACCCCGCAGCTCTTTTTTCATTTTCGGAAACAGGTAATAATCACTCGGGGCCAGGTCTGGGCTGTAGGGTGGGTGATTCACAATTTCGAAGCCCACCTTATGCAGGGCAGCTAACGCAACGCGGCTCTTGTGGAACGGGCGCGTTGTCGTGCAAAAGCAGAACACCTTTTGTCAATTTTCCCCGTCTTTTCTCTTTAATGGCTTCTTTTAGTTGCTCTAATATTGAAGCGTAATATTATCCGGTTATAGAAACACCTTTATATTTATAATCAATCAACAATATTCCTTCCGAGTCCCAAAATACCGTTGCCATGAGTTTCCCAGCTGATTGTGACACTTTAAATTTCTTGGGAGGTGCTGTGCCCTTTTTATGCCACTGCATGGAGTCTTGTTTGGACTCAGGTTCATAATGATGAACCCAAGTTTCGTCTCCAGTAACAATTCCACTCAATACACCATCCTTGTCTTCCATTACAGAGGTCCAAAAATGCACGCGAACACTCTACGCGCTGTTGTTTATGCGGCGGCGTGAGCATTCTCGGCACCCATCTTGCGCTGACCTTAGACATGCCGAGATGATCGTGTAGGATTTTAAAAATTGTTATATCGGATACTCCAACCATTTCTGCCAGTTGTTTCTTCTTTAGTCGAGCATCTTCGAGTACAATTTGTTCAACTTTTTGGATAAGTGCTGGGGTGGTCCCTAATGCTCCCGCCCCGGGCCCCGGGGCGTCTTCAAGGGATTCCCTTCCTTGTTTAAATAAACTATGCCACTTGTACACCATGGTTTTTCCTGGACAAGAGTCGCCGTAAACCCATGACATCTCATTCATTATGGTCGCGACTGATTTTTCCTTCCTTAAAACTTTTTAACGGCACGATATTCGATTTTTTCCATATTTCACTTTTCACTCCTGATTATGTTACTTGGTTGACGATAGCTCAAAATTAACTGTTTAAAAACAATGAAACTTCGTATTTATACTAATCATGAGTCGCTCCCAGGCCACCCCAATTTTCACCCCCACAACCCGCTCATTCCGCGAATATAAAAACGCTCCCTCGTACTTTTATTTTATGATAGATTCTAGAAATTGAAAATGTATTGTTAAAAAAAAGAGACGAAAGCAGTTTCTGTGAAAATATATATGATTATATCGATATGTCACTTCTGAAGGACGTTTTTGTAAAAGTGGCTTGGTATATCACTGAATTTTGAAACGTTTATTGAAGTATTGAATTTTTAATTATAAAGGGTTTGTTTACAATTCATTTTATCCTATCCGTATTCTGATTGAACGAATGGATTTCTCGAAAGGGTAGTGGAATGCTTAGAATGTCTGACGAAAATGCCACCGATGTTTTCATTAACTTGAATCAGCGACAATTCCTAAAGAATGCAATGTTAAAGTTTCATATTTAAAATAATCAAAAAAACAAGCAATCGGTTTGATGGGTTAAAAAAAACGGGGTGGCGAAAAAAAGCAAAAAAAGGTCATTTTAATATTTTCTATTGACATCCTTGGGAAAAAGAATGAAATCATAATTTAACCCAAATTTCGTAGATCGACAAGTTTTTATGATTCTTCTATCGTTAGACGCCATCAATTAAGC
>JAVIWB010006732.1:0-12213 GCA_031893035.1 Dermolepida albohirtum
CAGGCAAATTTATTTCATATTCGCGCAGAATAAGCTGTAAAAGCTCAAGGCCACTGACATTTGTGTTGAAAACATTGGCAATTTCAATATCAGGCGTCATTTCTGTAAGAAAACGCCGGAGCAGGGTTGTTTTGCCTGTGCCTATGCCACCAGTGAAAAGGACAAAGCTAATATCGTCAGCCAGGGCGTAATTTAGATAGGTAAGCGCCTGCTTGTGTCGATTGCTTCCATAGACTGTTTCCGGATTAGGAATAATGCTGAAGGGTTTCTCTTTCAGGCCATAGAACTCTTCATACATTTTAACGCACCTTGTTCAGTACTATGCCGAGTACGTTGCGGTTACCCAATATACTAATGGTGTCACTCAGTTCAGCGCTTTTAGTTTCAGAGTCGCCAACAACAAGGAGTATGGCGTCTACATACTCAGAAAAAATTAACGCGTCAGGCAAACCAATGATATGCGGGGCGTCAAAAATAATATAACGGTCGACATAACGGTGTTTAAGTTCGCTTACCAGTTTTTTCATGGGGGCTGAACCAAGGAGCTCAGCCGAGTTTACTACTTTTTGACCAGCCGGCAACACTACGAGTTTGTCAATGCCGGGGTTGACAAGCAGGTTTTCAATGGGCGTCTGATCAATAAGATAATCACTCAATCCTGTGGTATTGTCTATTCCCAAGCGACCGGCCACTGCTGACTTGCCCAGGCAAATATCAACCAGAAGAGCTGTGTGATTGAGTTCACGAGCCAAGCTGATAGCCAGATTTGTGGCAATGGTGGTGTTGCCGGTTTTAGGGTTGGGGCTGGTGACCATAATTGTTGTCCAGCCCATGTTACGCGTTTTTTGCAATAGTTGAGTGCGCAGTAAATTAATACAATCGCGCAGATCGTTCTCCGCTGTTCCCCCAAGCAGGCGTTCACGCTCAAGCAATTCAATGCTCATGCTGGGTTGTACAAGAGTTTTAGTGTAGACGTGGGGCTGAAGAACAGGCCTCTGCTGAGTACTTCCATTCTTTTTTTTACGTTGAGACGCTGCCTTGGATAGGGCTTTTTCTATTTTACTCATTATGACGTACCGTTAGAGAAATTTTTGAATTTTGTTTTGTATAGTGAAAAACAAGACATCCAGAGGCATAACAACAAAATGACAAAGCAAAGTCATTCCAAAAATTAGTGACACGCCTGTTATGATTATTATCTTTCTCTGGGTTGTGCGTCTGTTTTTTTCTTGCTTGGTAGCATAGTATGGAATGCATACGAGCAGCGGCAGTTGGGTTATATTGGCTATGCTGTATGTGCCGTGCACAGTAGCATCCATAAATTCTCGTCCGGCAGTTACCGCTCCGCCCGCTGCCACGGAAAGAATACATCCAATGGCGAGTATGAGCAGGCGATTAGGCGACACTGGTGATTCCGGAAGTATTGGTGGGTCAATAAGCGTAAGGCGCTCACCGGCCCTTTCTTCTTCCAGAACTTTGGCCTCGCCCGCAGCCATCAGCTTGGACATATTATCCTGATACTGCGCTTGTGTTACCTGTAAATCTCGTTGTAGTTTTCTGTAATCTTGTTCAACTTTAGGACTCATTTCCACACGATTCTGATAATCCTCATATTTTTTTTCCAACTCGCGCAGATTTTTTCTTTCATTTTCAATATCCATAATAACGGATTTGAGCTGGCTATCCACAGTTATATAAGCTGGGTTGTCCGCGACTACTGCGGACTTAGTTGTATTGTCACGGTTCCTTATGGCATCGGCAAGCATGGTGTTGATCGCGCTAAGTTCCTGCCTGGCCGCTTGAACTTCGGGGTGGTTGTTTGTGTATGTTGCCAACAAATTAGCCAGCTTGGATTCTTGATTGATTTTGGCTGTTTCAAGCTCGCTTATGGCACTGTTATTATCGCCAATGTGCGCTTCCAATGCGGCAATTTTGTGCTTTAGAGCTATAATGTCTGGATGTTTGTCTGAGCGCGTTGCGCGCGTTGATATATACTGATTGCGCAGAACCTTGAGTTCTTCTGCGGGATGGAGAACAATCTTACCGTCCGCCCCGGCGTATGGGCGGGTAGGGGAAAGCGTGGCAAGTTGCCCTTCAAGGTATATGCGCCGGTCAAGCATAGATTGAATATATTCGCGTTTTAATTCAATTTCTTTCTGCGTGCGTTCCATAGTTTGCAGGTTAAGATTCACCATTTCCGGTAACTGAGTGAGGTGAATTTCTTTAAAACGGGCTATTTCTGCTTCTATTTCATTTATTTTTTGCGCAAGCTCTGTGTTTTGTTTTTGTAAAAAATCATAGGTAGTAGTGGCGCGCGCCTCACGGCTACGATAGTTTTCTTCTAAAAAGCGCGAAATCAGTGAATTTGTGGTTTGTAAAGCTTTGTGCGGCGATTTGTTTTTGTAACTTAGTGAAAAAGCTATGGTGGCGGAAGCTAGGCGACCGCTCGCCCCGACCACATCGGCTTTTATGGGCGTCATTTGTATATCTTTGCGCATTTTTTCCACAATTTCTTCAGTGGTCATGCGTTGCTTTTCTTCTTGATACAACCCATGTGCTTCAATCATGGAAAGAAGATTGGCGCGGTTCAAGGCAATTTGCGAAATAGACTGCAAACGTTCTTCAACATAGCCGGTAACTGTAGAACGTACTAATTCTTGAGGAATTTCTTGGCTTTCAACAAGAATAGTTGCTGTGCTTTGATAAATTGAAGGAAGAAGCATCATTGGCAGCATAGTAAGTAACAGACCACAAAATATGGTGATAACCAGCAGTCTTTTGCGCCTTCGTAATATATCAAAAACCATGCGCAGTTCGTTAAAATTTGATTGGCTCATTATATCCTCATTAAAAATGCATTGGAAAAGCGTAGCTGAATTGCAGATAAACAGAATTTGAGTGTTGTGTTTTATCAGTAACTTTATTGGTGTAATACAGGAAAGAGTATTGGAGAGATGCAACTAAATCTTCAGTTATTTTATAACTGTTCGATATGGCAAAGCGCCAAAAATCTCTAGATATCTTATTGTATGTTACATTCTCACTTTTACTGTTGTTGTAACTGATAATAGAGTAAATGTTTCTTCTTTGTGAATATCTATAGTTACCTGATAAATTAACTGAAGTAACGGTACGTAGTTCACCATAGGCGGAAGGCAAGAGTTGTTGACCTACCTTCAATGTAACGTTATAATCTTCTTCTTTCCATGCAACTTCAACGTTACCGGTAAATCCCACAGCATAAGAGTAAGTTGTACCTTCAGTTACGAAATAACCTGTGTCGGTTTTTTTGTCTTTTGATTCAGTGTAACTGGCACCGGCCAAGGCCTGAATGAACAATTGCTGTATAGGAGTCCAGTAAATACCGGCCATACTGCTATACACATTTTGTGTAATATCTTGTTTATATCCTAAAAATATATCCTCGACAGGAGGGCTGTCGAATTCAATACGCTGCCAGGATAACTGGGATATCAACGCCATTGTTCCATCACCCAAAAGGTGTTGGAACAACATGTTGGCGTCAAGCATGTCATAATCCGCGTAATTAATAATTTTTTTATCGTAATCCAGGTTGGACCAGCCAAAAGAGAGTTGAATGCTGTCTACTTCTGTCAACTTATATGAAACATTGCCGGAGGCATTGAAGCTGTCGCGCCGCAACATGTTTTTTTGAACAAAATCGTCATCCCAATATGTGTCCAATGAAAAATCTCTGTTCCAGCCTCCACCCGCACCCATTCGAAAACGTTCGGTAAGCTGATGACTAAGAAAAGCATTTGTGTGGTAGGTAGCGCGATCATACTGAGTGTTATCCGCATACCTGAAATCAACGAGACGGCCCGCAAGATTAATTTCTGTGCGCTCAGATTTATACGTTGTATCCAGGGAAGGCTCAGAACGAAGTTCATAATCATCAAGGTCTTTTAAAAAAAAGTTGTCATTCCAAGTGCCGCGCACGGAAGCTTTCGGAGTGACAGTGAAGTCCGCGGACATTGCCTGCATGCTGCCAGCGACAAAAAATAGCAAGATAAGCACAAGCAGGCTCCACGCTGGCCTCAGGTATACTTTATTCAAATTGACAATACGGGCGGAAGTAAAAAACATGCTATTTCCACGAGTGGCCCCGGCATGGCCAATTTGATTTGGGATTGGCGCATGCCAGGGTAAAGTTTTCATTAGAGTTGATTCAGTAGCGCTTCAGCTTCAGCTCTGTCATCGAAGTTTTTGAATTTTTCAAGAAGTTCGATGAGGATTTTTTTCGCTTCTTCTTTGTTGCCCATGGCGTCATGAACAAGAGCCAGATGATAACTGACAACATGAGAGTTGTTCCCGCCGCGTTCATAAGCCTTGTTCAGATTTTCCAGCGCTTCTGGCAGCTTGTGCTGCTTATAATAAACCCAGCCCAAAGTATCCAGGCTTTCCGGAGTATTGGAGTTGGCGGCCTTGTGCGCCATTACCAGAGCTTCTGCGAGCCTCTCATCAGTAGCGTTATGCAAGCTCATAATGTAGGCAAGGTTGTTGTTTACAGCGATAAGATCAGCGTTTTTGCTCAAAATATCGCGGTAAAGCTTTTCTGCCTCGTCATAGTTTTTGATAGATTCATAGTATGAAGCGAGAATGATAGCTGGAGTAAATACCTCGGGGTTAGCGTCCCAGCTTTCACGCAAAAAGACTACGGCAGCCTCTGGTTGCTTCAATGAAGCATTATAGATCTGCATGATGCGCATATAGGGTTGATCCCATTGCGGGGCCAGTTTTGAGGCATTCCTGAAAGCCTTGATAGCGTCGTCATAACGTTTGATTTCGTTATATATTTCCGCAAGAAGAGCCATGGCGTTGGGGTCTTCCGGGCGGTCTTTCGCTCTGTTCTGAGCCCATGAGAGCGCTTGCTGGGTGCGTCTGGCGGCGACTTCCATGAGTATGTAGCCTTCAGCGGCCTGATAATAATCCGGGTTTATTTCCAAGGCATTGGCATAGAAGTCTCTAGCTTCGCGGAATTTTTTCTGCTCAGCGTTCATGGCGGCCAGGCGGATATAACCTGGGATGGCCAGTTCTTTTTTATTTTCTATGAGCTTGGTCAGGTATTGCTGGGCTTCACGATAATTCTTGCCCACCACCAGGCTATCAATATAGGCAAAATGCAGATCCGGAGACCCGGTAGTGGATGCACCGTTTCGCAGTGTTTCAAGTGCGGCCGTGTTATTGCCCTGGTTACGCTGCATGCCTGCCAATATAATATACGAGGGTACATAATTGGGATTGGCCGCTATTGATGTACGAAGGGTTTCTTCGGCCAATCTGCTGTTTCCAAGCAGGCGCTGCGATTCTGCCATAGCCAGAGAACTGGTCGAGTCTTTCGGGTTGTCGCGCAAAACCACGCGCAAGTCGGCTACGGCATCGGAGTATTTGCCGCGCAAGTAGTGAATGCGGCCTCTCAGCGCCATGGCCTTGTTGTCGCCGGGATTGCGCTGAATGATTTCATTGAGTTCTTTCAGCGCTTCATCGGAGTTGTTACGTAGGACGTAAATTTCGGCAAGCCGCTGCTTGGCGCTGATTGCTTCCGGGCCAGCGTTCGGATTCTCGCTGACTTTTTTCAACTCGGCGATGGCTTCATCTGGCTTGTTGTCGCGAATAAGCCCGGTGGCTTTGGTTATATGGAGTTGTGGAGTCATTGTCGGAGCTTTATCTATGACGGCGATTCCTTCGGCATTTTTCCCGGCATTATAAAGCAGCTCGGCCAGACGGCCGCGCAGAGTTGCTTTATCCGGGGACGCGCCAACTTCATTTTGCAGGAAGCTTTGCGCTTGCTCGACACGCTCGGTAATCAGATACATGTCGGCAATGCGGAGCAGGATGTTTTCGTTTTCAGGCTGGAAAGAGCGAAGTTTTTGCAAGTTTACAATTGCCGCATCATAATCACGCTGCAAGATACTTATATTGACAATATAATTTAGAAAAATAGCTGACTTATCGTTGTGTGAGATGGCGTTTTCAATAAGGGTCTTGGCCTCGTCCAACTGTCCGTTTTCCATATATGCCGTCGCAAGGCCGATTGTAGCTTCTTCGCTATAAGGCGCTTCGGCCAGGACTTCCTTGAGCATTTGCATTGCGGGAACAAGCTGCTTCTCACGCATAAATACGCCCGCGCGTATTACTCTGTATTCAACCGAGGACGGATTTGAGGCAAGAAGCTTGTCCGCCAGCTCTTTGGCCTTGTCAATTTCATTGGCCATAAGATAGAGGCGTGAAAGACTTTCCATTGCTTCCAGGTTGTCGGGTTCCAGTTCCAGCGTCTGGCTGAAAGAACTGAAAGCGTTGCGCCAGTTTTGCTCTTTCATCGCGCATTTGCCAAGAACAAGGTAGGCTTCAGCCGCATTTGGGTCCAGCTTGATGGCGTTGCGGGCTTCCACCTTGGCTTCGCCGCACTTATCGGCTTGTTCAAGCTTCTTGGCGTTGGCGATAAGCGAATCGCGGCGTTCTTCCTTGGAAGAGCAGCCGACGAGGGCGAGAATCATCAGTAAAGCTATAAGGCGTTTCATGTAGCGCTCCTTACAAAATATTTCTAAGACGCGCCCTTGCCGACAAGGACGACCCAAATGGTTTTGAATAAAATATAAACATCGCGTGAAAAATGCCATCCGTCAATGTATTCCAGGTCGTACTTCACCACGTCACGGAAGTCGTTAACTTTATTTCTTCCATTTATTTGCCAGAGGCCGGTTACGCCTGGCTTCATGGAGACCCTGCGGCGCTGCCAGGGGTCATAACACTCAACTTCATCAGGAGTTGGGGGGCGGGTTCCAACTAAGCTCATGTCTCCCATAAGCACATTGATAAATTGCGGGAATTCATCCAATGAGGTTTTCCGCAAAAAATGTCCAACCCTTGTAATGCGCGGGTCATTTTGCATTTTAAACATTTGACCCTGCATCTCGTTGAATTCGGCCAGATCCTTTTTTTTCGTCTCGGCATCTATCTGCATGGATCGAAATTTATAGAGCTGAAAATGCCTGTTGTTCAAGCCGACGCGTGTTTGCTTGAAAAGCACGGGGCCGGGTGAGTCCAGCTTTATGGCGATGGCTATGAAGGGGTAGAGCATGGCAAAAACGGCAAATCCGATCAAACCGCCTGCCAAATCAAGAATTCGTTTGTAAAACAGGCCGCTGGGGCTGATGCGGGAACCAAAGACGGTGAGGGTAGGCACATTCCTGATATGTTGCACTGTCAGTCCGCGTATTTGCTCGGCTGGATCAAACATGCTTGGCACAATGTGGATGGATACGCCAAGCTGGCGACATAGTTCAACTTTAAGATGAAGTGGTACAGCAGCTTCAGTGGGCAGGGCTATGATGACATCATCCAAAGCCTCGGTGTTCAGGATATGGTCAAGATCATCGTAAGAGCCGAGAAGGGGCAGGTCAACTTTGCCGGTAACAGGCCCAAAAGACAACCAGCCAAGCACTTTGTGTCCCCAACTGTGTTCATGTTGAAGGGCATCGTACACAACGGAGACTTTTTTTCCGAACCCACCAGCAGCATGCGCGTCATATGCAGGGGATTTCTTCCCCTTGCGATCAGCCATGCCTTGGCAAAGCTTCTTGTAATAAACAGCTCGGCAAAAATAATCGACATATATATCGCCAGAAACTCCAGGGGCATTTGATAGATGCCGGAAGTTGTAAGAATGGCGATAAATAGGCCGAATTCAATGATTACAGCGACAGCAAGCTTAAACAACATCTCCAGAGTGCGAGGCAGTATTTTTTCGTCATACATGTTCATAAAGCCAAGCACAAAGGCATTAAGTAAAATGAGCGTGAGAACCATCAGTAAAAACATGAGCGAGGGAAGCTCGAATGTTTGCCAGGTGAGTTGCCAGTATATGTACCAGGACAAGTATCCACCCAGTATAAAGACGGCTCCGTCAGCCAATATCAGCAGGTTACTGATCAGTAATGCTTGTTGTTTGAACATTTGTCCGTCTTAACTTGGGATGTACCGGGTTATTTCAGGGCGGATAAGTTTGATGAATTCGTCCACAACAGCCTGCCCCTGTTCAACCGTCATTCCGGGGCGCATCATCAGTTCTATACGTACCAGGCCGCCATCGGTGCGGCGTGTTTTGAAAGCGTCGATAAACAAATAAATTTTGTTCAAAAATTCATTACTGATAATACGTCCGCGCTGTTGAAACCAAAAATTTGACACTATGTGGGAGTTTTGCTTTTTGAGGATCATTTGTGCCAGTGGCATATTATGTGAGTTGTTCTCCGGAGAGAGTTCACTTTTCTTCATAATACTCCAGCCGCCGCCGAGAAGGCATGACGTTGGAGCGTGCGCGGCCGTGCTGGAGTCTTGTTCCGGATAGTAAGAGATCAAAAAATAAAGATTGTCGCCCGTTTTGGCATTAACGAACATAGCATTGAAAACGTCTGTGGTGCCGAGGCTTTCAATGGTTAAATCGTCCAGTTCGATAGTCGTTCCGTACCACTCACCGATCTCTCGAGGGAATTCGGCCAAGTTTTGGTATTCAAATGTGGGCCCGGGACGGCTGCCCCAGGTGTTCGCGCCGATAAGAACAGCAATACTGATTAAAAGTATGATCAAGCTGCGTTTGTCGGGCAGGTTTTCCGCAAGATGAAAATCCTTTTCCGGAAGTGTGGCCGGAATTTTTTCCGGCTTTCTATTCTCCAGTTTGCGCAGAATATACAGAAGTGCCAGAAGAAATATCAACGAAATGACATAGACGAGCCAGCCAGAGAAATCATGAAAAAAACCTTCGGCCATTTCTGGTCCGAACCAGCGGCAGAGTACGCCTGTAATCATAATACGGAAAGCGTTGGAAAACACGGCTACCGGTACCGACATAATTACAAGGATAGTCCGCATGAGCGGCCGCTTCAGAAAAAGCCAGCCGGCCAGAACGGATATAAGGATACTGGGCAGCAGGTAACGCAGGCCGCTACAGGCGTCAACGACTTCCAACTGAATGGAGCCGAGGTCGATAATATTGCCTTCACGGTATACGGGTATGGAGATGGTCCGCAGCATGAGTTCGGCGAGATAGGAGGAAAGCAACCTGAGCTGAAAGCTGGCGGTACGGAAGATAAAAGCTGGCCAGGGAATGGCGAATATGGCCGTAAGGGCAAGGGGCCACAGGACTTTGAGACCTTTGTCACCGTAAAAGAATCCGAGCACGGACATAAGCAGCGTCCACAGCGATGCGAATATCAGAGCCAGGATGCCGCCAAAGCTTCCCAATATGAAAAAAATGATGGTAGAAATGAGAAAGAAGTATGCAAGTTTATAGTCGTGGCTAACGGCGGCGGCCAGTTTTTTGCGTTCTGTCCAAAAAATCCAAACCAGGAGCGGCGGGACCATGTAAGCATGCGAATAGTCCGGGCGCTCCCAGAAGTGGAGCAGTTTTGGCATATTTTGCCAGTATAAGCAGCCAACCAAGATAACAAAAACGGCCAACATGGCCAGTATCGCGTTATTATTCCGCTTTTCAGTTATATTGCTCACGTAACACTCGCTCTTCGATTTGATTTAGCGCCACCTACCACAATGATTGCATCTGATTATGAGTAATCAATTACAGTAAACTATATTTTATAGACCATGTGTTCTGCTTTGTCAATGGGACAGGCTCTTATCATATTATTACCAACATATTTACGGAAAAATTAGGCACTGTTTCACCATGCATTTTTTATTGTAAGCAGCTTGTGTGCCAAAAGAATAAAACCAAGATGTTATTTGAAAATTTGAGATAAGAATATGATTTTTATTATTTCGTCTGATTTTTCTGGATAAAGCTTTTGTGATTTTTGAGTTCGATATACTTACGGGCCATCATAAGATCGGCAGGGTAGTTGATATTAAAAAACGGTAATGATTCTTCAAAATCGTATTGTAATCTTTCTTCGTGGTCTTTTGGGATTATCATTGAAATTTTTAGCAGTTTTTCAGTCAGAGTTTTTTGGAACAGGTGTAGTGCGTCTTTTGAATATATACCGACAAGGTTTTCGGTTTTGCCCGTACTGAGTTGAGAATATACGTAGAGCATAGTGCCAGGACGCTTGTAGGCCCAAGATTCGATTAATTTTTTTAGTACCTGCTCAGTCATAAAGGGGAGATCACATGAAAGCGCAAGGCAGTCCGTCCCGCTGTGCCGCAGGGCGGTTGCTATGCCCCCAGCCGGTCCGCAGCCAGGCCAACTGTCTGCGATACATTCCACACCGGGCAGCGTTTCCAGTGTAGCATCCATACGTCCGACCACGAGTACTTTCGGTACGACTTTGAACAACAACTTTATTGAGCGCATCAGTAAAGTTTCAGTTCCGTTCAGAACCAGCATTGCCTTATCCACGCCAAGGCGGCCTGAGATGCCGCCAGCGAGCACCACTCCCGTCAGGTCGACAGGTATTGCGACGGCTTTGTTCATTGATTTACATCCATAACGCCGAGAAGAAATTTTGTGCCGATTTCACAGGCGCACAGGCAGAATTCTTCCCAAGCATACGCCCATTGGTCCAGCTTCGCAAACATGCGCGTAAGCTTCCACTCCGGCTTTCAGGCCACGGTAAAACAGCTCGCTATATGCCGGGTCTATGTAGTCAGCCGGTCCGAAGCATTTTGCATCGGTACGTTGTACGCAGTAAAAAAAAGCGGCGCGTCCTCCGCTTTTCACAAGTTCCGTCATCTCACCAATATGTTTTTGCGCCCGCAGACTAATGGCATCGGGAAACGCCGCCACTTCATCCTCCACCATGGTGACATTTTTACACTCTACCCACAGCGGAGGAAGGCCATCAGCCGTCATCAGGGCGTCAAGCCTGCTTTGTCCCAGTTTTGCTTCGGCTTTGTATTCTGTATAGCCTGCCGCCCATGGCAGCAACCCTGCTTTAAAGGCTTTTTTCAAGAGTCGGTTTGGCGTCAGGGTGTTCACTCCAATCCATTCTCCGGCCGGCTTCACCATCTCGAGAGTATACGGAAGCTTTCGTTCCGGGTTGGCGGCAGGGGAGAGGAGTACGGGCATGCCCGCCTTAAGCAGTCCGAGCATGCTGCCGGAGTTGTTGCTGTGCGCCCACAGGCGCTGGCCTTTGCATTCAAACTCGACACTGAACCGCTTGACCCGGCGAATAAATCGCCCTTCTATGCATTCGGGGCCAAGTCGTAAAATGATATCTTTTTTGTCCATATCCTGCTGAATTTGGGTGTAAGAAATGTTTTCAACGCCTCTATACATTGCCAGTGGGATAAAATCGAGCTAATTTTCCGACAGTAAAAAAACAGGGCAGCGCCTGCGCTTTGATATATAGAGGTCGGTATATTTTTTGGAGACTGAAAAATGTACTGCTTGTGCTCATTGTTTGCCATGAAAAGAGTTTTTATTTTTGCCATAGTCCGCACCATGATTTTAGACTTTGTCGGCATAGCTGTAATGATGCCTCAAGCTTCTTATGTTTTGCGCAAACCTTGAGTTGCACTTCGGAGCGCGCGAAGTGTCATGCTCTTTTCATAATAATTGCAGTGTGTGGTTCTTTTTCCTAGGTTTTTTGCATGGAGGTGCTTATGATGGATGAGGACAAGAAGCAAAAAAGTGACGCTGAAATAAGTTCCGACGCCAGGACAGCTCCACTCTCCAGCAGCAAGGCGCCTGACGCCAACGTTGATGATGCCGGGCGCTGTATTTTGACTCAGGACGGTGAAATGGCCCGCCCTGATTCAGGAGAGCCATGTGATGACGGACTTGGCGGCTGAAAAACGCGGGGCCGCTCCGATTAAGGAGCAGCCCCGCGTTTTTCAGTTCAATGAGTTTGGATAGAAGGCACAACCGCGTATTTACTCTTTCCGCTGATCTGTGGCTATTGTTACAGGTAAACATATATTTTGTAGTATATATTTATTTTGTCCGGCAAGCTGCCGTTTTTGCGGCTGAAAATAGTGTGTATTCATGTTTTGAAATGTAAAAAATAGTAACCGATTTAAAATAGCTATTTATTACAAACCGCTGATGGAATATATTATTGACGTTAGTTCCTTGGCTTCAAAACAGCATATATTTTGAAGGATTTTATGGTTACTGGCGGAGATAGTATTGACAGTGCGGCGGGCCTTGGCGCAACGCGGGCAGGCAGCCTTGGAAACCCGGTTTTTTACACCGTTGTTGGCATGTTATGTTTGCTGCTGGAAAGCTTGGCGCCA
>JAVIWB010006733.1:0-122853 GCA_031893035.1 Dermolepida albohirtum
TCTTAAGACCTTCTAAAACAGGTATGGGCAACCTTTGACATGTTGCGGGCCAAACTTTAATGTGCAAATACGTTCGCGGGCCGCGTTTAAAAGTAGTGCATTTTAAAGTAGTGTTCATAATTGTTAGCAATAGATATCAGACATGAAATAATATGACAATGTCTTGCGGGCCGGATCAAATCTTCTAGCGGGCCGGTTGTTGCCCACACATGACCTAGTACTTCTTGCCTTTAACGTCATCTTTCGCAGAAGTTCAAATCTGGACTTCGGCCTATGCAGAACTTTTATTAATCAAAAACTATTTTCTGGTATTTAATTTTCAAAATGTGTTTGGATGAAAGTTTTAGCTCCACCATTTATACGAGGGCCAAACACAAAGTACGGAAGAATATCAGTTGAGTTTTGATCCTTTTTTTAATTTATTAAATTTTCCTTGTCGGCCTACATATTCAGGTGATAAATGTTGTAAAACATTTGGATTATTTACATTTAAAGTATCATTTAATAAATGTTCCTCAATGGATTCAGCTTTTAAACTAATCTAATTTATTGCCGTTAGTCTTGAACTGAACTCGGTGCAATATATTTGTTTAAAAATCATATTCACATATATACAGGATAACTTTTTAACTAATCCTCGTTGTTGCTGCATTAAAATTACAGTATTATAAATAGCTAACCTATTCCGAAGACGTAGAATGTATATGGTAATCCAATGTTGATTCGACTTCTAGCTTCTACTCATCTATTTATATAAGATTGTTTTCACTAATCCTCTTGAATAAGGAAACAGAATACAAAGTAAATTGTACGCAAGGGAGGTTTACTAATTCACGTCGTGTATTTACTTCTTTATTAGGTTCTGAAGATTTACGTTCTATATTTTTAGAAGAAAGTAGTGATGTATTATAATGAAGTATTTGTATTTGTATTAATTTGCATGTTGAAATTTGAGAAAACGGAATATTATTTACAGAAAGAAATTATTTAAGAGTTTGCTTTATACATATACGAGTACGGGTACATTTTCTATTTTATTTGTAAAAAGAACTTACGTTCCAAACGAAAACCGGTTTCGAAAGGAACTACAATATTTCTAGATGTAGTCATTGGTACGTAGCGTACAAAATAGTCATTAATAATATAGTAAAGATCATTACAATCCAATACGGATTTCTAATTTGTTGCCGTTAATAAATAGACTGTAAAGTTGGTTAAAGTTCGCACGTCTGAAATTAAATCCGTGGATACTGGAGAAATTGAATTTCTTAAAAGCAGATCCGTCGCAAGTAACATTAAAAACTAGTGCCGGACGACAAGAGTCCTCCGGAACCCATAAAAATCAGCCTTCTAACAATTACTTATATTTTTAGAGCATAAAGTCAAGTCCAAAAACATATTATTTTGATTCTTACAATTATTAAAATTGGTTAGCTTCATTGGATACTACGAACTTATTAATACAATTAGCTTTGCGACAACCCATATTAACCAGATTAGAAACACTAAAATCGCTTGCGAAAATGAAATTATTAATACGAGGGTGATCCCATAAGTACCCGGCCTGACCTAGAGGTGGCGGTATTTGTTTGAAATATATCAATGTATTAGAAAGTACACAAACTATAAAGTATATGTTTCAAGTTTGAAGACGCCACGTTATTTAGTATTTGTTTGGCAGCCATCAATAGTGAACGTTCTCAGCGAATTTGTAAAAATGGAGAAAATTGGTCATCGTTACGTGATACAATACTTTTATTTGAAAGACCAAATGAGATGACAACTCCAGAAATGATGATGAAAATCCACAAAGCGGTACTGGATGATCGTCGACTGAAAGTGCGCGAGCTAGCGAACATAGACATTTCAAAAAGTGCGGTACGTCGCATATTATCTGAAAATTTGGACATGAGAAAGTTGTGTGCAAAGTGGGTGCCGCGTTTGCTCACACTCGAGCAAACACAGTGTCGTGAAGATGTTTCAATTGAGTGTTTAGCGAAGTTTCACAGCAACAAATCAGAATTTTTGCGCCCTTTTATAACCATGGAAGAAACATGGCTCCATCACTTCACACCTGACATAAAAGAACAATCAAAACAATGGACTCAAAAGGGAGAACCGGGTCCAAAGAAGGCGAAAACAGTTTCATCTGCAGGCAAGGGCATGGCATGGCTTTTTGGGATGCGCGCTGAATAATTTTCATTGACTATCTTGAAAAAGGAAAAACTATCAACGGCGAGTATTATGCGAACTTATTGCAACGTTTGAGCGAAGAAATCAAGCAAAAAACGACCGCATTTGACTAAGAAGAAAGTGTTGTTTCATCAAGACAATGCACCAGCTCACAAATCCGTTATTGCAATGGCCAAAATTAACGAATTAAAGTTTGAATTGCTACCCCATGCACCCTATTCGCCAGATTTTGCCCCCTCGGATTATTTTCTGTCCCCAAACTTGAAAAAATGGCTCAGTGGTCAAAGATTTTCCAACGATGAAGAAGTGAGTCGGCAGTTAATGGCTATTTTCAGGTTCAAGACAGTTCTTGTTATAAAAAGGGTATCGAACTTATTGAACATCGCTGGGAAAAGCGTATAGAGCTGAAAGGAGATTATGTTGAAAAATAAATTAATTTCTTTCCAAAATTTTTGTGTTTTCTTTGTTGGGTCGGGTACTTCTGGGACCACCCTCGTTAACAATAAATTTATGGAGTAAATAATAAAGGTCCAAAGTTGTATCTTTGAGGAACTCCAGAGATAACCGGTAAAATATACGTAAAACCAAGACGTTACAACATATTGGGTCTGGGAAAAAGTTCGTGGCGTTTTTTCAGTAAAATTCAACTGGTCCCCGCATGGCGCGTGGACAAATTCATTTAAACCGAATATGCTCCATTATTATCGACAATGTTTCGCCATTTTTTTGGTAGATCCATGATCCCATCGGTGAAAAACTTCTGTGGTTTCTGGTCGAAAAACTGAATCAAGTAGTTTTCACAGGCTTCTTTTGAAACCAACCTAATTCCATTGAGAGAGTTCTGCAGAGATCGAAACAGATGATAGTCAGAGGGTGCTATATCCGGACTGTAAGGTGGGTGTATCAAAACTTCCCAACCAAACTCTCTCAATTTTTGACGGGTCATCAAAGAAGTGTGTGGTCGGGCGTTGTCATGATGGAAGACAACACCTTTCCTATTAATCAATTCGGGCCGTTTTCTTTCAATCGCCTGGCGTAATCTCTCTAGTTGTGCACAGTAGAGTTGAGAATCAATCGTCTGACCAGTTGGAAGTAGCTCGTAGTGGACGATTCCCCTCCAGTCCCACCATACACACAGCATCACTTTTTTTGGCGTCAATGTTGGCTTAGCGAACGCTTGTGACGGCTCACCATCCTTTATCCACGATCTTTTACGCTTCCGATTATCGTACGTAATCCATTTTTCATCTCCGGTTATTAAACGTTTCAGAAACGGCTCGATTTCATTCCGTTTCAGCAGCGCATCGCAGATGTTAATTCGGTCCATCATGTTTTTCACGCTCAACTCATGAGGAACCCATACGTCAAGCTTTTTTTTGTAACCAGCTTTGTGTAAATGGTTCAAAACAGTTTTGTGGTCAATGCCTAGCTCCATGCCAATATCGACACTGCTGATATGCTTATCTTGTTGGACTTTTTCAAGAATTTCATCAGATTTTTAAGTGATTGGACGACCGGAGCGTGACTCATCTTTCACATTGAAATTTCCAGAACGAAAGCGAGCGAACCATTTCCGCGCAACAGATTTCGATAAAGTACCTTCACCGTACACAGCACAAATTTTATCACAAGCCTGCGCAGCGTTCTTCCCCTTATCATAATAATATTGCAGAATATAGCGAAATTTCTCATTATTCTTCTCCATTTTCAAGTGCGAATAACTTTCCAACCACTGCACCGATTACGATGTTTCTACGCTCAAACTAACGTTCGGAAGGTCATCTAAAAAACGAGCCCTCGGTGGTGTCGCTGTGACTTGTTGTTCTTTAGTTATCGGCAACCAATGCCATCTATCGGGAGAAACGCCACGAACTTTTTCCCAGACCCAATATATTAGTTACATAAGCAAGTATGAATGTTTTGCTAATATCTCTGTTAATGCATATGCTCCGAGCTGTTGATTTTTTTTTAATGACTTCTTTTAAAGATATTTCTACGTCTATTCTTTTTGTTTGAAATATTAATTTTCGTAATAGCTTGTATTTGTTCTAATTTACATAATTGTTTAAATATTACATGTTATTAATCTGCTTCATTAACTGAATTATCTTCATTTCATGCATGTTTCGAATTATACATTGAACTAATTGCGTCTTGTTGTAAATGACTTCGATTGTTCTACAATAATGGCTGTTTTGTTTCGTTACTACTCAGGATGTACCTACTGAGTAAAATGATTATTACATACATTTGAGAATACTTTTTTCCTTGTAGGAAGGAAGCTTTAACTAAGCAAACACGTATTAATATCAGTGAAGAACATAGAATGCTACCTACGTGAATATAATATAATGTTCCTTTACATTACAATGGATGTATTGTTATGGATGTAGCCGTTCCAAAGTTTGGTTGTTTTGGGCGTTAACAGGGGACTTGGCTTACTAATAACAATATATTCTATTATAATTCGTATTATATAAATCTAGTCATCCTTTTCAGTTCATGAAAGGTGAGAAAATGTTTCAGATTTAGAAAATATAATCGTTATAAATTTTCTCATTGAATTAAAACTATGCAAACTTCGATTTGGGAAGAAATATTTACTGTTACAATAAATACATACTACTGTGTGCAAAAAATAGTAAGACTTTTTAATTTAAATTTCGCGCGAAAACCCATTCGTCGAAATATTTTTTTCTGGGTTGGTATGACTGTCAGTGACATCTGTGCCAAATGTCACATCAAAACAATCATTAGTGCTTAGTATACGCTTGTCTTTCTGAAGTACAAAGAGTGCATTCGGCGATTTTTACAATGAGTGAAATTATTCAACAAAGAAGTTCCATTAAATTTTGTGTACGGAATCAAATTTCTGGTGCCGAAACGTTCAGAATGTTGCAAAAGGCCTTCGGTGATAATTGTTTGTCGCGAGCAAGTGTTTTTGATTGGTACAAATTATTCAAAGAGGGTCGAGAACGCGTTGATGACGAACCACGTCCAGGACGGCCATCAACATCAACTCATGATCAACACACCAATAGAATCAAGGAATTGGTGCTTGAGAATCGACGATTAACAGTCAGAGACCTTACTGGCATCGTTGGAATATCGGAAGGATCAGTGAAAACCACTTTGAAAGATAATTTGGGCCTAAGAAAAGTGAAAGCACGATTTGTTCCAAAATCACTCAATTTTTTCGAAAAACAGCGTCGTGTTGACGTCTGTGAAACAATGCTTTCTGACTATCAAGACAAAATGAAAGGCATCATAACTGGAGATGAGACTTGGATCTACGCTTATGACCCAGAAACAGACGATCAATCGGCCGAATATCGTATAAAAGGTGAGCCGAAGCCCAAAAAACCACGTCAAAGCAAGTCAAAAATCAAGGTTATGTTGACAGTTTTCTTCGATTATCTAGGTGTGGTGCACTCCGAATTCCTTCCGACCAGCCAAACTGTCAACAAAGAATACTATTTGAGTGTTATGCGTCGTTTGCGCAATGCTATTCGTAGAAAGAGGCCAGAATTATGGGGCAACAACTCTTGGTTTTTGCACCACGATAATGCACCGTCGCATACTGCATTAATTCTTCGTGAGTTTTTCGCCAAATTTTCAACCAATATCGTGCCGCAACCACCGTATTCGCCTGATTTAGCTCCGTGTGACTTCTGGCTATTCAGAAAACTCAAACGACCACTCTGGGGAAACCGTTTTGAGTCAATTGAAGACATTAAACGTGAATCGCTACGCGCATTGAAGGCTATTCCTGAAATTGACTTTAACAACTGTTTCCAGAATTGGAAGAAACGTTGGCAGTGTATTTAGGCCAGGGGGAATTATTTTGATGGGGACGAAATAGATTTGGAAGAATAAATTAAGAATTTAAAAATTATGAACAATGTCTTACTATTTTTTGTCCACAGTAGTATTATATAAATCTAGTCATCCTTCGCAGTTTATGAAAGGTGACAAAATGTTTCAGATTTAGAAAATATAAAGCTACAAATTTTCACATTGAATTAAAACTATGCAAACTTCGATTTGGGAAGAAATATTTATTGTTACAATAAATACATATGTATGCATATAGTTATGGAAAATTTATGTTAATAATTTGAAGTCCCAGTTCTATTAACATTCGTAAGTGTTCGTGTATTAATAAAACCATTAAAAAGGAAATGTTTTCATTTAAGAATATGGCGTCTCGAATGGAAAAATATACGCAGCGTGGCGATAAAAGCTTTTATGAAGACATTCCGTGTGCCAAATAAACTGCCTCACCAAACTGTTGGGCTGGCTTAGTGTAATTAACGAAAGTTATTAAATTTTTATGATAGATTTCGTCGCGTATATAGACTATCAATAAACACATTAGTCTCTTTTAAATTATGAGATTCAGACGTTACGAAAATAAATATGTATATTTTACGATCTAAATATTTATTCGGGAATAACACCCACTAAAATAATCATAAAACTATTGTCGATGGATATATTTAGACACGAACACAAGTGTCTTTTTAGATTAGGTATTCAGACATCCTTTGCTTGGAATAAGTGGGTGATAGTGTTTCAATATGTATTGTTAGGTGTAACAATCAATTCTAAAAAATGCATTTTAAGCATTATAAGCGTAAGAATCGGTGTTACAAATACATTAGTTGCTTTAAATACGAGGGAGCGTTCTTATATTCGCGGAATGAGTGGGTTGTAGAGGGGTGAGTAGGCGCATTCGAGGCGTGGCCTGTGCAGAGACTCATGATTAGTATAAATACGAAGTTTCATTGTTATTAGACAGTTAGTCTTTGAGCTATCGTCAACCAAGTAACATAATCAGGAGTGAAAAGTGAAATATGGAAAAAATCGAATATCGTGCCGTTATAAAGTTCCTTACCAGGCAAGGAAAATCAGTCGCGACCATAATGAATGAGATGTCATTGGTTTACGGCGACTCTTGTCCAGGAAAAACCATGGTGTACAAGTGGCATAGTTTATTTAAACAAGGAAGGGAATCCCTTGAAGACGACCCGAGGCCGGGCAGGAGCATTGAGGTGACCACAAATTGTACTTGAAGATGCTCGACTAAAGAAGAAACAACTCGCAGAAATGGTTGGAGTATCCGATACAACAATTTTTAAAATCCTACACGATCATCTCGGCATGTCTAAGGTCAGCGCAAGATGGGTGCCGAGAATGTTCACGCCGCTGCAAAAACAACAGCGCGTAGAGTGTTCGCGTGCATTTTTGGACCTCTGTAATGAAGACAAGGATGGTGTATTGAGTGGAATTGTTACTGGAGACGAAACTTGGGTTCATCATTATGAACCTGAGTCCAAACAAGACTCCATGCAGTGGCATAAAAAGGGCACAGCACCTCCCAAGAAATTTAAAGTGTCACAATCAGCTGGGAAACTCATGGCAACGATATTTTGGGACTCGGAAGGAATATTGTTGATTGATTATAAAGATAAAGGTGTTTCTAACCGGAGAATATTACGCTTCAATATTAGAGCGACTAAAAGAAGCCATTAAAGAGAAAAGACGGGGAAAATTGACAAAAGGTGTTCTGCTTTTGCACGACAACGCGCCCGTCCACAAGAGCCGCGTTGCGTTAGCTGCCCTGCATAAGGTGGGCTTCGAAAATGTGAATCACCCACCCTACAGCCCAGACCTGGCCCCGAGTGATTATTACCTGTTTCCGAAAATGAAAAAAGAGCTGCGGGGTAAAAAATTTACTGCCGATGATGAAGTCAAGGAGGCAGTTTCGGCGTATTTTGCAGATAAAGAGAAATCATTTTCTTATGAGGGTATAAATAAATTAATTGAAAGATGTGAAAAATGTATCCGTCTTGCAGGTGAATATATTGAAAAAGAAAAATAATTTGGTTTTCTTATTTCCACCCCTTGTCCCCCATTCCGTGAATATAAAAACGCTCCCTCGTACATCTCCAGGGACTTTGACTTCAGTATAGATATTAATCTTTGCTCATATTTTATTTTAAACTACTGTTTTTGCATACTAATTATTTTAAATGCCATTCCTCTGTGCCTTTGGCAAATTTTTACCTCATTTTTATGAACCTTCTCATCTGGAAAAAATGCCATCACCAGCAGTTGCCCTATTCTTTAACCCCCTAATGCTATGAGTTACATCGGCCGGTGAAATAGTAAATGTAAAGGTGGCAAACTAAAAGCTAACTCAGGCAGGGTAAAATCAGCAAATTTTGTGTTGTGGCAAATGTGTTAATCTACTTTAGATCAGGTATGGGCAACCTTCGACATGTTATGGGCTAAACTTTAATGTGCAAATACGTTTAAAAGTAGTGCATTTTAAAGTAGTGTTCATAAGAATGTTAAAAGGAATCGTTCTATTATTAATAACACCATATCTACTACATATGTTTCACCGATATCACGGATCGTCAGGCAGATTTGTGTTATTAATGAACGATTCCTTCATGGCGCTTATCATATTATTTCGATACAGAAAAATAATGGATAACAAGCGCCTCCCTGCGTCGTCCACTATACTGAACGACAAAGCGAGAAACGCGTCTATCTCGCTTGTCGATAACTACGTTATTAGATCGTCATTCATTACTAACACAAATCTGCCCGACGATCCGTGATATCGGTGAAACATATGTAGTAGATATGGTGTTATTAATAATAGAATGATTCCTCCTAACATTCTTTTAATTGGCAAATAGCCGTTACGCAATGCGTCTGTCTTATACGCTCTAAAAACGTAGTTATCGACAAGCGAGATAGACGCGTTTCTCGCTTTGTCGTTCAGTATAGTGGACGACAGAGGGAGGCGCTTGTTATCCATTAGTGTTCATAATTTTTAGCGACAGATACCAGACATGAAATAATACGACAATGTCTCGCGGGCTGGATCAAATCAAATTCGGCCTATGTATTATTGTCCTGTAAATGCTGACAAATAAAGATTATTATTATTATTATTATTATTACTTTGATATTTTAATTAACAATTTTTGAATTACTCTGATAGCAAAATTCGTGATTATTAATCCAAATATAATTCGTCAACAATAGTATTTATATGCCTTGGGGGCATTGTAACTCTCAGTTCAAACAAAAATGTATTTACTCTCGGTGATGTGCCAGGATTCGTACCTTCCACTCTTTTTCATTGGACTCCAAAAGGCAGGTAATGCAAAAATCAATACGGAAGCACAGAGTTTTCAGTTATTTCAGCCAACTTTGCAAGTTCCTCATATTGAATGAATGCACTTAACCGATGTTCGAATGCCCATTTGTCCGACCTCAAAAGATCAAAGGGCGAAAAGGGCTCTTAACCAATTGAATATACACATATACACATAGGAATCTCCCTAATCTGTATACGCAAAAACATCGCATATAGGGAAAACCAGGAGCGAGACACCAGATGTAATAGCATCCCTTTGGCAGAACCCAGGAAACAAATAACAGATATTTCTGAAAGCTAATTGAAATTACGTTCCGAGACTCGATAAATAAAGCTACGGGATGCCTAGATTAATACAAACCGTCTTGCGGTTAAAACGGTTCTGGAGTCGTAAACAAAACAGTGGTAGGTATTCGGAGGGGTTTTGCATAGTGGAACAAACTCTTTAGTAACGTTGTTTAATATATGCACACGGACGGGTGTTTCGTGCTTTATCGTTATAAAAGTAGAATGGTTCCGGTTTGGCGGACGGCCGAGAAAAAAAGTACGCACGGGCGATGCCCAGCGTCGGGACGCCGTTTGCACCTTCTTGTCCTCATTAAGTTCTCGGACGCGCTGTTGTTTAGGTCGGCACTCATTAAGATCGGACCGAGATAATCTCGGCGGTCGTAATTCAACGCTGAATAAAATTTTCTAACACCGCGGGTGCCGCTAATGAAGCACTCAGTTAGATAGGGAAAAGTGGGGAGTTCCCCGTTAAACTGCAACGTATAAATGCGGACACGGCGTGAGCTGTCGGTAAACGGAATTGCTGATGTCTTAGGATTCCATAATTAACGACGTAACCTGTGTTTCCATTGTGGAAATTCTAACAAAGAACAAATTAATCCTTCGCCTTCATCCACTTATACACATTTTATGCTATAACTAAGCAGTAGTTTTATCAATGATGGCATATACAGGGATATTCATTGCATCTTATGGGACATTATATTGCACGGTTATTTCAAGGAATTATCTTTTAGAGCGTTCTAAAGAGTATTCCAAATTTCGCGGTTATTTTAAAGAATAAATAAAACACATTTTTGCATTCACTATCAAAAACTTTTTATTGGTAATTGAAGTATCAGTTATGTCATTTATATGCGAAAAATTATATCTGCCAAATGGCCTCCTCTTGCAGCTTCACAGACGTCCACTATTTTGTTAAAATTTTCAATGACATTTTGACATAATTGAGGCTCTATCTCACCAATGACACGAATAATTTCATCTTTCAAGGCAGAAATTGATTGGGGATTGTTTTTATAAACCTGACTTTTCACATAACCCCTAAAAAATAGTCTAACGGTGTCAAATTACATGATCTTGGTGGCCAATTAACATCACCGTTACTTGAGATTACATGTCCAGGAAACTTTTTTCTCAATAAATCAATTGGTTCGTGTGCAAAGTGAGGTGTAGCGCCATCCTGTTGAAACCACATATCCTCTAGATCAATATTCATTATTTCAGGCCACAAAAATTCGGTTATCACCCGACGATATCGATCACCATTGACAGTTACAGCTTCACCAGCAATATTTTCAAAGAAGTAAGCTCCAATTACACCACCTGACCATAATGCGCACCAAACAGTAACTCGTTTAGGATGCATAGGTTTCTCATGAATAATTCGTAGATTTTCTTCACACCAGATACGGCAATTTTGTTTACTAACATAGCTACCAAGTTCAAAATGTGCCTCATCAGAAAACATTACTTTTCGAGAAAAATCAGCTTGTTGTTCATTGATGAAATTGACAAATGAACGGCATTTTAAATGATCTAATGTCTTCAGTTCCTGTGTTATTTGAAACTTATATGCCTTCAGAGCTAAATCCTTGTGTAAAATACGTCATGTTGTTGATCCACTAAGTCCAAGTTGTTGTGAACGTCGTCTAATGGACATTTCAGGATCTTCAGCAACACTTTCACGAGCCAAACCAATATTTTCTTGTGAACAACCACTACGACTGTATTTTTTACTTTTTTGATCTTCCACGGAACCGGTCTCTTGAAATTTTTTAATAAGTCGACCAATAGTGCTTTCAGATGGACGATTATGTAAACCATAAAATTTACGTAATTTTCTAAACACTCTTGTCACAGAACGCTGATCTTCATAAAATAATTCAACAAATTGAACACGTTGTTGCACCATGTACGAAGCCATTTTTATATATGTCTTACATCACACTTTTTAAATGGTCACACGCCCAGACAAATTCAGTGCGCCATCTCTATTTTATTTATTTAAAAAAAAAACGCCTAATACCTATTCATAGTTGGCTTTCATTTACAATAGCACATTGTATGTGTAAGAATAATATATAGTACCTCATTTCTCATATGTGTATGTACATTTATAATGGGTTCATTTTATGTTTCTGCGTTAATGATGCAGATATCTGCATCATCAGCGGGGTATCTGCTGATGATGACAACTTAGTTGTCGAAATACGTATACAGAATACGAAAATTAATGCGGAATGGGGTTATATATCAACCTTACGTCATTAAGCTGTATATTTCAGTTTAAAACCATACATACCAAGATTCCAGACATTATTTTATACATTTTCCGTAATCGATTTTGGATACGTAACCTTAAAAAAGCGATATTAAAACGTCGTCTTATTTCGGTGAGAATGAGACTTGCATTTTAAGCAAAAGTAACATTAAAAAAACCTCCTCGAGGCCGAGTTAAATTGTACGCCAACATTTACATTTAAATTTTTATAAGACTGTTACCGAGTGGAAAATTTTCTCCTTACGTTGGAAAAAAATAATAAGGCGCAACTTAAACAAATTGTTCCGTTTAATAAAATGCAGATTGAATTTCTTTTTTTTTTGGGAGAGGAGGGAGGGGGCCGCAAACGAACAAGTATGCTTTCCCCCTTCTTATATGAAAAATAAAGTTGTTGTGGTGCGTGCAAAAAAATCACCCCCTAAGCGCGTCGGATTTAGAGTTTCAGAGCGCCGAATTAATTAAATCCTAGAGGCATTACGTGGTTTGAATAACGGATTTATTAAGCATCTTCTTTATTATAATAGGAAAATGTAGCTATTTTTAATGATTAGTGTACATTGAAGTAATATTTATACGCAGTTCTTTTGTTCTGAATCTATTGTTTACAATGTGAATAATTTTAAAAGAAAATAAGAACATTTTTATGCGTTTTATACAGGGTGAGGTAGAATAACGAGCGATTTTAAAAAGCCCGCGATTCGCGCCGTGTCATTCGGAGGTGGTAGGGACGCTATCGGCCATGTTTCCTTGATATTAGCATTTAGTAACAATGGAGCGTTGGACCCCTCAACAGCGTGCGTACGCTGTTGAGGCGTTTTATGAAAATGATAATTCTTACATACGCGCGCGTCGTGCCTTTCGAAATCATTTTAACATTAATCGCAATCAACCAGTGCCGTCTGCCTGTGCCATTAAAAAATGTGTTAGGAATTTTGAGGAAACTTCGTCAACGACAAAAAAGAAACTTGGTTGGCCAAAATCGGTGCGTACGCCCGAGAATATCGACCGTGTAAGAACTGCTATTGAGCGAAGCCCGCGTCGTTCAGCTCGCCGGCATAGCACTACACTTGGGATTTCAAACCGAACTGTCAGACGAATATTACACAAGGATCTCCACCTTCATCCATACAAAATCCAAATCGTACAGGCTCTTAAAGGTACGGATTATGTGAGTCGACAACGATTCTGTGAAGAGTTTTCAGATTTAATTAATCAACATGAGGATATTGTAAACAACTTATGGATGAGTGACGAAGCCCATTTCCATTTGTCCGGTTACGTCAATAAGCAGAACTTTAAATACTGGAGTGACGTAAAACCTAGACAAATGCATCAAGAACCTCTTCACTCCACAAAAGTTACTGTGTGGTGCGCTATGTCTTCATCGGGGATCATAGGGCCTTAATTTTTTGAAAATGCTCGTGGCAATGCTGTGACGGTAACCTCACAAAGATATGCCGACATGTTGGAACTCTTTTTTGAACCATAGCTTGCACGCTACGAAGTTAACGAGGAAACATTTTTTCAACAAGACCGAGCAACCTCCAATACAGCCAGAGTATGCATGAATATTGTTAACAGATTATTTCCAAATCATGTGATTTCTCGAAATGGGCACATCATCTGGCCTTCTCGTTCACCGGACCTCACACCGTGCGACTTTTTCTTGTGGGGGTACTTAAAAAGTAAAGTGTTTCAAGATAACCCACCACAAACAATTCAAGCCCTGAAAGAACAGATCCGACAGGAAGTAGAAAACATTCCCCTAGAAATGCTGCAAAATGTAATGAATAGTTTCAAAACACGATTGGAAGAATGTGTACGCCTGAAGGGATGTCATCTTTCGGGAGTTATTTTTAAAAAATAAAATAATTAATGCTTTTTTATGTTCTTTGAGAAAATAATGAATTTATTCCTAAATATTGTTTTTCTCGTTTTTTAAAGCCTTTTTAAAATCGCTCGTTATTCTGCCTCACCCGTTACTAACAGGAATTGTCGAATTTATACAAGGTCGAATTTTTTATTTATTTTACGTAAAACAGTAAGTTTTCTTTGCAATAGAGAACTGCTGCTTACCTAAAGAATAGTTGCAATAAATACTTTATTTTGTACAGCAGAAGATACACAAAAAAATCAATGAGTTGCTAATATATATGAGCACCATTCATCAAAAATAATAAAACACTGAGTGTAGACCATATGTGAGCAACAACCGGCCCGCGCGCCGCGTCCGGCCCGCTGTAAGATTTGATCCGGCCCGCTAGATATTGTATTATTTCATGTCTGATATTATTGTTAAAAATTATGAACACCACTTTAAAATGCCCTACTTGTAAACGCGGCCCACGAACGTATTTGCACATTAAAGTTTGGCCCACAACATGTCAAAGGTTGCCCGTACCTGGTTTAGACAATAACGAACTAATAAATATATCAATTTTAGCCAGATATTACAATTACACACGAAGTGAGTACAAATTCAGACTCATAGTTAATGTGTGAGATATATTTTAATTCAAGGATATATATTGACTTCGGTTATTTTTACCTCTTGAGAATAATTTGACGAGATCCTTGCCTTTTATGTCTCGAATGTTATTTAAGAAGCTAACCGAATAGTATGCACGCTATATACACTTCGAATTTGCTTGCAATCTTTTTCAATGTCAAGATCAATAGCTTTGAAAATTATCGACCAATAGCTCTATTGTCGAATGTGTCGAAGGTTTTTGAAAGAATAGTTCTGGTCAGGATGACAAAATTCATCGAAAAACAAAATATTAAACAACGCACAAAATGGTTATGTCAAGGGGCGATCAACTGCCAGAGCAATTTACCAACTTATGGAAAGAATTATAAATAATATATCTAACAAACTCCCAATGGCCTGTGCGTTTATGGATCTTTCGAAGGCCTTCGATAGTGTACATCACGAGGTCTTGTTGGAGAAGTTGAAGCTGATGGGATCTAGGGGCGTGGCATCGGATTGGATTCGTTCATATTTGTGTGGCAGAATGCAGTATATGCAGGCGGTTGACGCGGGGGATGCATGATGAGGTCACGTCCGGAACCAGTTACCTTGGGTGTTCCGCAGGGTTCTATTTTGGGACCTTAACAATTAATTCCTCTGTTAAAGTGTGTGGCTTTTGATCGTTAATATCTGGTACGGACTTGTTTTTGTGCGAGTTTTATCGCGAATTCGGGTGCGATACTGTTGTTAATTATCTGCTGATGTTCATGACCTAGTTGTCGAAATGCATGTATACAGTACGAATATTGTTGAGGGAAGGGATTTCATTTACCTCCTTCGATTATTTCCTATGCTGTTACTATCAGATTTTTTTGTGTAAAATATTTCTTTTTAAATCTATAAGGGGATGCGTTGAATTTTAAAACATATTTATTGTACTTTTATGTTTCCATCTCTTCACTTTTAAAAAGTTCATTAGCTAAATGAAATACGTGCAGTTCGTGAACAGAAAAAACAAAATCCTCTGCAAACCATTAAAAATCTCAGTTGCTTCTTTAAAACAAGCTCACGTTTAAGTTTTGAAAAGATTGTTACAGAAAGAACATAGAACATTTCGACTATTGTAATACGCTTCGTCCTTCTTTAATATTTTTATTTCCTCATTTGTTCTTTCATTTGTTTTTCTTTGTAATGCAACGTCTTTTGAGTAGCCGTCGCTGGTACACGCTTACGTTGTTTGTTTTGATATTTATTGTAGAAAGGGCTGTTAATTAGAATACGATATAGATGCAGGAAGAACTGTTAATTATGTACAAAGAAAAGAACATATTGAAATGATAACGAGTGTAAATGTTGCGTATTTCTTGTAGATAAAAAGGTAGCTTCCTATTCATAATACAATATTATGTAAAAATTAAGGGTCGTCTTGCGTTTTTTTATACAATGATATAATACGAGGGGGTACGCAAAAATAACCGAAATTTCTCCATAAAAACCTGCATTTTTTTTTACAATACAACCTCAATATACCCTCTATCTCTGTACATTGTGCCTAATCGTTGATTTCATTGTTGTACACATTGTTCGGAATCTTTTTTTTGTATGGTTACGAGTTGTTTGTCTTTGTTTCTTCATCCCTCTCACATCGTTAAAACGATGGCCTTTCATGTCCCTCTTCATTCGTGGAAACAAAGAAAGTCGCACAGAGCAAGATCGGGTGAGTAGGGGGCGTGAGGCAAGGAGCCATGCTGTTTATAACCAAGAACTGGCGAACTGATACGACTGTGTGAGCAGGTGCATTGTCAACTCGCTGCGCTGAGTTTCAAATTATTCCAGATAACTCCGCAATTGTTTCGATGGTTCGTCGACAATCTTCAGGCACAATTGCACGGACTTTTTCGACATTTCCATCCGTTCTGGAAGTTGATGGACGTCCAGAACGAAGCTATCATCAATTGATATTTCACGTCTTTCGAAATGAGAAAATCATTCCTAACTCGAGTTTTTCCCATAGTGTTATTCTTGTAAAGCTATTTGCAACATCGAAACTGTTTTTGCAGCATTTTTTCCGAGTAGGTAGCAAAATTTCACAGTCGCACGCTGTTCGTTTAAGTTCGATATCAAAAACTATCTGAAAAACGACGAATGCTTTTACAAAAAATGTACTGTAACAAGACACAACTTTATTCGGCGAAAGAACCAACTGCACCGAACCCAGAACAAATTGCGTCACGGGCACCTAGCGTCCGGATAGCGTGCTAGGCAAGGCCCACCCACAACGTTTCCTTTTCGGTTATTTTTGGGTACCTTCTCGTAGACATGTTATCTTAAATTGAATACATTACTAAGAGATTGAAGTTATAAATATATAGTGATTTACTTTCCTTAGTTAAAAGTATGTCTTAGTCTTTCGAGTGTTATCATTTTTTCTGCTGCTGATGATGACAGCAGCTTAGTTATCGAAAGACGTATTGAGATTTAAATATTACACTGTAGTAAAAGAATTATTTTTATTCGACTTTTATAGAGTTAATCATGTATGTACAAACAACAAGAATTGTAATAACTTTAATCAAATAATCGTCTTTAAATTCTCACCTTCTTGACCGCTACCTAAAGGTATAGGTTCGCCGCCTTCCCTCCGCCATGCGATTGAGGGTTCGGGCGATCCGGTGGCTGCACATCTAAGACTGACATTGGATCCCTCCCTAACGACCATGTCTGTGCTCGTGGAGTAGTCGAGAATATCCGGAGGCACTGGAACAAATGTACTGTAAATTATGATTTCTGAAACTTTACTTTTTATGCTGTGCATGGGGGAAGGGCGTTTCAGATTCATTGTAGTGAAATAAATTAGCGCGATAGATGAGAGAGAGTATGCGTTTGAAATATACGCAGCCGTGAGATAAATCATCTGAGCAGCCGATGTATATATTTCTTCTTTTTATGTTGCCTATTTGTTGAATTGAATTCTGTGTGTATATATTAAATCGCGTGCGTGAAAATATATTATGTACAGCTTTCTGGAGGTTAGTGGAGATAGCTGCACGGAATTACTCTGTGCGAGTTTCACTGCGGATCCATGTACGACACTGTGATTAATTATCTGCTAGTGATTACAACTTAGTTATCTAAATACGTATACAGAATACGAAGAATTCAATTAATCATAGTTTCCATTAAAAATTTGCCTTACCTTAACTTTTATAGTTCAGTTTTCGTTGAAATAATTTAAGGTTATGTTTGAAAAATTTAATTAAAAAAATATAATCGAAAGCTGACTTGTCTTACTTGTATGAATGAGTATTTTGCTTCTTCTGTTAAGTGTCATGTACTGGAAATATAAACCATCCATAAAATTTGGGCAATCTTTTTCTAGGGCGGGAGTTATACCAAAACTCCAAATATTGTGTTTTCGATCAAGATGATATAGTAAGCTATTTACAATGGCTAAATTCGGGAGCAACTAAAACAGAGAGAACGAGCCGTCGCCTACACTGACCTAAGTAAATGAGGGGGCATTTGCTGTGTTCAGAATAGGTTGCTTGGTTATTTTCTAAGCAAACAGAAGAGAACATATCTGTGAAGGCATCCACTATAAAATATACAACGTCCAAGTTTGGGAGCAGTTGACACAGAGATGCTGATCCGTTGCCTACACTGGTCCAAGTAAAGGAAGGGCAATTGCTGTGTTCAGAATAGGTTGTCAGGTTATTTTCGAAGCAAACACGAGCGAATATATCAGGGAAGGCATCCACTATACAGTATACAACGCCTAAGTTCGGTAGCAGCTAGAATAGAGACGCTGAGCCGTCATCTACACTGGGCTAAGTAATGGAGGGAACAATTGCTGTGTTCAGAATAGGTTGCTTGGTTATTTTCTAAGCAAACAGAAGAGGACATATCAGTGAAGGCATCCACTATACAATATACAATGCCCAAGTTTGGGAGCAGCTAATACAAAGAGGCTGATACGTTGCCTACACTGGTGCAAGTAAAGGAAGGGCAATTGCTGTGTTCAGAATAGGTTGCCTGGTTATTTTCTAAGCAAACACGAGAGAACGTATAAGTGAAAGCATTCACTGGACTCACAGGAAAAATTCTTCAATGCCATCACTAAGCTTATTCTGTAGAAGTAGTATGCTTGTTATACTCTTTGTTATATACTACTGTGGGCAAAAAATAGTAAGACTTTTTAATTTAAATTTCGCGCGAAAACCCATTCGTCGAAATATTTTTGTTCTAGGTTGGTATGACTGTCAGTAACATCTGTGCCAAATGTCACATCAAAATAATCATTAGTGTTTAGTATACGCCTGTCTTTCTGAAGTACAAAAAGTGCATTCGGCGATTTTTACAATAAGTGAAATTATTCAACAAAGAAGTTCCATTAAATTTTGTGCACGGAATCAAATTTCTGGTGCCGAAACGTTCAGAATGTTGCAAAAGGCCTTCGGTGATAATTGTTTGTTGTGAGCAAGTGTTTTTGATTGTTACAAATTATTCAAAGAGGGTCGAGAACGCGTTGATGAGGAATCACGTCCAGGACGGCCATCAACATCAACTGATGATCGACACGTCAATAGAATCAAGGAATTTGTGCATCGTTGGAATATCGGCAGGATCAGTAAAAACCATTTTGAAAGATCATTTGGGCCTAAGAAAAGTGAAAGCACGATTCGTTCCAAAATCACTCAATTTTTTCGAAAAACAGCGTCGAGTTGACGTCTGTGAAACAATGCTTTCCGACTATCAAGACAAAATGAAAGGCATCATAACTGGAGATGAGACTTGGATCTACGCTTATGACCCGGAAACAGACGTTCAATCGGCCGAATAGGGTATCAAAGGTGAGCCGAAGTCCAAAAAACCACGTCAAAGCAAGTCAAAAATCAAGGTTATGTTGACAGTATTCTTCAATTATCGATATGTGGTGCACTCCGAATTCCTTCCGACCGGCCAAACTGTCAACAAAGAATACTATTTGAGTGTTATGCGTCGTTTGCGCAATGCTATTCGTAAAAAGAGGCCAGAATTATGGGGCAACAACTCTTGGTTTTTGCACCACGATAATGCACCGTCGCATACTGCATTAATTCTTCGTGAGTTTTTCGCCAAATTTTCAACCAATATCGTGCCGCAACCACCGTATTCGCCTGATTTAGCTCCGTGTGACTTCTGGCTATTCAGAAAACTCAAACGACCACTCTGGGGAAACCGTTTTGAGTCAATTGAAGACATTAAACGTGAATCGCTACGCGCATTGAAGGCAATTCCTGAAATTGACTTTAACAACTGTTTCGAGAATTGGAAGAAACGTTGGCACAAGTGCATTGGGGCCAGGGGGGATTACTCTGAGGGGGACGAAATAGATTTGGAAGAATAAATTAAGAATTTAAAAATTATGAACAAAGTTTTACTCTTTTTTGCCCACAGTAGTATGTTAGAGTATATAATATTAACGATTTATGCATTTACATGATACAATATTTAATATTTAGTTTGGAATTGGTTTTGCGTTCGTTTCAAAATGGATATTAAATTTTGTGTAATTTAAATTTTATCGTGAATAAGTCTCAACATACGCTGAACTTTTGTAGCGTTATTTGTATTTAATTTAATTAAAAGTTTGAGTCTTTATATTTGTCCGAAGAACTTTAAACGAAATAAAAGACAATTCGAGAAACTAAAGTCTAATATATTAATTCCAAATCATAAGAGATAAAATATACGTAAGGGTATAAAAACTTAACACTCCACAACCAGTTTTCATCATTCTCATCTAATATTCACATAACGATTGTAAAATTTGTAACTTTTAAGGAAATTAAATAACGGTCCTTAGAACATCAAGCTATCATGATTAAATTGTAATATTTGATAATGGAAATGTGTACCAGACTTACTTGTAAGAGCATATTTACATGGAACATGAGCAAATTAACGAAGAAGTTGCAGAATTATAGTTGTAAATGAGAAAAGTTAATAATTGCAGAAGCAAAAGCCGTGCATGTATATGCCAGTACTAAAACATGATTTTCAGTGTGCAAGTTCGAAGTTGAAACGTTACTCAGGCGCCACGAAAAGTAATCAATGTAAGAGTACAGAGTAAGTACCCGTATGTGCTTGTAATATTTTTAAATACAAGCTTTCCGGCGCTAGTTAAATTAATAAATGTTTGCGCGCTGACATTTTTGAAGGTCCTAAAAAGCGAATTTGATGTCAAATTTCACCTAATTCTCTTGTCTTAATACTGAAAGAATAAAAACACTGACAACATATTAAAATGTGAAGTTTTTATGCGTCAGAGAATCATCTTTGAAGTTTGTTATAAAAAATTGTGGGCTTGCATTCTGTGAGTTAACTGTTGCTACAAAGTACAAAGTACTTTACAAGTACAAAGATTAAATTCAGATTTTTATGAGGTGCCTATGTACCCTATCAGCCATAAGTGTCTACAGACGTGTATATTTTCATATGTATTATTCAAATAAACACTATTATAGTCTAATTAAAACCAAAATCTTATTAAATTTTAATTAATATATAATTTCGGTATTTATGTATTTAAATACTTTAAAACTAAATTATCGATAATTTGATAACGCAGGTAAAACGATTGAATAGAGACCTTTTTGAAACGAGCAGTATCCTATTTATACAAAGATTAGTTTTCATTCAACTTTCGAAGTATAAAGAGATCGTATTTATGTTCTATTTTGAAAGGAAATCGATATTTTGAACAATGCCGTCTACGAATGAACTCTTAGTTCACACATGTACACTTATATTGTCTCATCATGATAATGACAATTGTAATAAACAATTGTTTAACTTAAGCAGCAGAACCGTTGACTATAATATTAAAAAATATGAAGAAACTGATACTTTATTGAATAAAAAGTGATGAGGCCGACCAAAAATAACACCACAAGATTGAACAATTGTTAAGTAACAGAAACAAATGAAAAATTTCATCGGAAATTGCAGCAAAGACAAAGATTAATCGGAATAAATCAGTTAGCGTCATAACAGTAAAGAGTCGTTTACGCAAAGAAAAATTGTTTGGTTATTGCAGAAGCAAAATAAAATAAAAACGGTTTGGGCAAGACAATGCAGAGACTGGGTGCTGAAAGAGTGGAAAAAAGTGCTTTGGACCGGCGAATCCTACTTGGAGATATTCGGTTCAAAGGGAAGTGTGTCCGAAGACCAGCGAGAGAACTAGTTCTCGAGTCATGCATTCCATTCACTACCAAGCATGGCGGAAGATCAGTAAAGGTTTCGAGTTGTTTTGCTCGCACATCTGCAGGTGATCTTATATAACGGTGTCCAAAGACTAGTGAGAGAACGAGTTCCCGAATTATGCATTTCATTCACTACCAAGTTTGGAGGACGATCAGTAAAGGTTTGGAGTTGTTTTACTGGCACATCTGTACAACGGTACAGAGAAATTTTGAAACAGAATACCCGTTTCCTCTGAAACATGGCTAATTTGAGAAAACTTTTTGTTCAAGTTAACAATCTCAAACGCACGACCAACTTTTGTGGGAGGGTATTTACAAGAACCAGAACAGGAAACTATAATAGTTATTATGAAATTACGAACCCCGACTTGAATCCTATAGAGCTGTTATGGGATTAGCTAGAAGGACAAGTGCGAAAATCGGTTACGACATCCACAAAAACACTTTGGACTCAACTACAGGATGCATGGTCAAACATAGAAACGGAAATTGGCGAAATTATTTGAGGAAATGTCGAGATTATGCCAGGCAGTAATAAAAGGTGAAAGTGGTCACACCGACGACTCAAAAACATAAGCAAATTTAAAATATTTCTTAAAATTATTTGAAGTTACACTTTTTCCTATAATTGTGTAATAAAATTTTAATTTTGCAGTAATTATTTTACTTGTTTTTCTATTAATTTCTTGGTGGACAAACAGTTATGGCTGGTAGTGTATATATGCATTAAATCTACATATATAAAGGAATTATTATTGCAATGTTCTCTTCTTTCACTGTGTATACATATGTAGCTAGTATCAGAGTTATATTTTATATTCATTGGACACTTACCGACTACATCTAGATACCCAATTTGGCTTTTCATTGGATCGGTATTGATTTGGCACATGTACCAGCCACGATCTGATTCTCTAACGTCTTTTATGTGCAAGTACCAAGTTTTGTGCTCGGTGTGGCTTACATTTATCCGATGATTTTTCGTAATAACATGGACGTAGATGGTTAGAATCGTCTGCGTATCCACTCGCAGCCATGCGATCTGTAACAAGTTTTCTTTTAGTTATTTAATTTTTTAGTTATTACTTATTTAAATTTATTTAAATAAATTCGTATACTTTAAGAGTTGTAGATATATAAAAGAAGTACCTATGTTTTTATTCTAAAATTTAATTTAATATCATGAAAAGTTAGAAATAAAATAATACAAATAAGTGACAATAAAGTAAATTCATACGCCTTGCAAATAAAATTGAAAGTTTAATGCAAAAAGGCACTCCCGCTTCCCTTGAAGTCTTACGAGCTTTTGGCAAAGCTTTGCATGAAAGATTAGGACAAAAAAGCAGAAAGAGAGTGACTTTTTACAGGTCCACAAGTTACCAACACTATTAATAGTTTCCATAAAGGTCTATTGTAAAAATTGAAAGGCAGTAACGGAACAAAAATCAATCATGATCATTAATACAAATTCTATTCAAAATAAACCCTTGGGTTTTCCAATAAGGACTTTTTTTCAAAATATAATGCAGACCATTTGAGATATTTCAAAAACTTTATTATCGGGTTGAAGTACAATCAAAACATTTATGAATGGAACTCGACTTCGTTCATATGGCCACCGCGGGCACGTTTGCAGCGGTCGATTCGTTGGACCCAATTTTCAATGACTCGGCCACACAATTCGGCCGAAACGGCTGCTATTTCGCGTTCAATGTTGGCTCTGAGCTCTTCCAACGTTGTCGGCTTGTTGGCATAGACCAATGACTTGACGTAGCCCCAAAGAAAAAAGTCTAGAGGCGTTAAATCGCACGAACGAGGCGGCCAATCGACTGGTCCATTTATTGAGATAACACGCTCATCAAACTTACTCTTCAATAAATCGATTGCAACGTGTGCTGTGTGGCTTGTGGCACCGTCTTGCTGAAACCACATGTTGTCCAAGTCCATATCTTCCCATTCGTGCCAAAAATAATCGATAATCATGGCGCGATAAGGATTACCATTCACAGTAACATGAGGATCATTATCGTCGACGAAAAAATATGGCACTGTGACGCCGCCGACATGCAAACCGCACCAAACAGTTATTTTTTGATAAAGTGGTGTTTCATAAAGCACATGTGGATTTTCACCCGACCAATATCGCATATTTTGCTTATTGACGAACCCATTAAGCCAAAAATGAGCTTCGTCACTGAAAATGATTTTGCGATGAAATTGATCATGTTGGCGCATCTTTTCCAGAGCCCAATCAGAGAACGTACGTCGCTTCAAATGGTCCATCGGCTTCAATTCTTGAGTCAGCTTGATCTTGTATGGGTGTAAACCAAGACCCTTACGCAAAATTCGCCATAAAGTGGTTTGGGCGATGCCCAACTCTTGAGAACGCCGTGGAATTGACTGATTTGGATCATTTGCTACGGACGTTTCAACGGCAGCGATATTTTCGACACTTCGACCAACCCGTTGTCTCACTGGCACGGCAACATCACACAACGAATATGTAGACTCAAATTTTTGCACTAAACTTGTTACTGCCTGTCTACTAGGGCGAGAATTACGACCGAAAATCGGAGTTAACGCTCTTAAAGTAGCGGTCACCGACTCCGAATTTCTGTAGTAAATTTAGTAAATGTTAAGTTTACTGAATAAATTGACAGTGACAGTTCGACAGTTCAAACTTAAGTTGGGATAAAGCTTTTTAAGTAAGAGATACGCCTCTGTTACAACGAATAGCATACTTAAATAACACAGCTTTCTGCATTTCAGAATTTAATTGCAATACAAAGGATGGCCTATGTCATATGTGGGTAACGACGCTGTAAGATTTGATCCGGCCCGCGAGACATTGTCGTACAATTTCATGTCTGATATCTATAGCTAAAAATTATGAAAACGACTTTGAAACACTAGTCTAAAATGCACTACTTTTAAACGTGGCCCGCGAACGTATTTGCACATTAAAGTTTGGCCCGCAACATGTCAAAGGGTGCCCATACCTGGCCTACGTTATTGTCACAGCTTAAGGATGCATTACTGAAGCAATTTTAAGTAAACAATGAATAACGAACATATGCCCAAAACTCAATTGTAACTGAGACACAAGCTTTTGAAATTTTAGATAACCATGTTATAGGACATCCAGTGTACAACAAAAATGAGAGCTTCCTACTTTTCAAAAATTACAGGCAAATTTCTTATTTCGTAGCCCTTCAGCCTATCAACAAATTTGTTATCAAAGCATATACCTACAAAAGAAATTACGAGGTGTATTACAATCGATTTTGAAATCTACAAATTATAGAGACCGTTTCTGTGTCATTGGAAATCTATAATCTAACAATGGAAGAATAAAATGTTGGTTTGTTGGTTTTAGAAAGTACTTCGCGCAAGTCACTGCGGTCCCAGATACATTACTCCTAAGTAAAATTTTGTCCTTAATCCGATTCGGAGATATTTCACAAAGGAATAAATCAGAATCTCTATTCTCATCTTGCAGGAATATAAATATCACATATTGGCGCTCTTTGGGAGTCGAACGATATTTTATATTAGGTAAAAGTAGACGTCTTTACGAGCGCTGATTTTAAATTAAAGTTTGCACGAAATAAATTCGATTTATCGAACGGATAACGTGTTTTTTAGTATTACAAATGTATTTGTATTGTAGTTGACAAAGTTGGATATTTTATGTATTTGATAACAATGTAAAAATACTATATTTTTGTTGAAAATGAAAGCTAAATAAACAATCCGATATTATAATAATTTTAACTGTATACGTGTGTGTATTTAAACAAAATTTACTGTTACATTTAAAGAATTTCTTTTTTGATAAACTTAAGGGAAGTTGGTTGATTGTTAAGGTCGTTACTTTGTGAAATTCCACTACAGTAAGGAATTAAAAAAAAACTAAAAAATAAGGTAAACACTAAGCAATAAATACAACACATTGCCTAAATTTCACACTATATTATATAGTTTATATAATTAGTTGACAAAATCAAACTTTCTGTATATACCGATACAATGAAATAGAAAATGTGTTAAGAGTATTGCCCCTATGAACACGGAGTTACGTTGGCCAGTAGGTAAAAGCTTCAGTGTATCGACTAGACTCACGTAAGGGTGTGGGTAACTTGACAAACGTTTTAAATAAATTTAAAGCTCGAAAGGAAATCATGAAAATAGGCGCCAGAGATTTAAAAAAATCATCTATTAAAAATATTCTAAACCCTAAGGAAAAATATAATCGCGTCCTTTAACTAAACTACAATTATTGTAATATTAATCAAATGAAAATCGAATCAATCCAAAAAATATCCTTTCTTATTAGAAACTGATTTTTAGGAGGGGTAAAAAGTTATTTAAATAGTTTAATAATAGTAAAAATTGTTAATAGATAATAATCTTATAGAAGCAATTTGATATATTTTTTAAACTCATCTAGTAAGCGTTTGCCATATTAATTTATTCTATCTCAAGTCTTGTACGTACATATGTATTATCAATTCTACACCACTCCTTCCAATAATAATATTATTCTCCAATACAAGGTAACTGCGATATCAAATGCTTGGATAAGGATACGATAAATTGACAAATTTATTCAAATGAGATCCAATGTTGTTGTATGCAAAGAGTAAGATTTACAAAGCAATAATTGTACATGTAGTTATACATATATTATATATTTGTTTGTATATAATTTATGAAATAAAATTATATATTTCAAAATGATTTTTATGTATACAGAGTGTAAACGATATACTGAGACGCACGTTAATATACAAACATTGTTATTCTATCGAAAATTTTTACGAAAATTTAGAAACAGAAACTTTTCAAATACGGTCCTGTATCTAGACTGAATCTAAATAAATAAATAAATAAATAGAAACTATATGTTGTTGATTGAAGAACAGATGTTTATTTGTTCACGTTCACAAAAAATTTCCCTTCATGTTGCAGTAATGTAAGTTTGTAAGTTATTTATAAACATTTTTCATTATGTTGGGTTCTGATATTTCATTTCCATTTTTAACCATTTCATTTTCGCATATGAAATGATCATTTCATATGCGAAAATGAAATGTTGGGTTCTCCTTAGAAGTGAACAAAGTGCTAATATCATCTGCTATTTGCCCTTAATTCGTAAAGTTTTTTTAGCAGAATATTTATTAGAATATTTTTAATTTATATAGATTTATAACTTTTTTCTTAGAATTATGCTGTCACATTTTACATTTACGTATACCGTGCATTCATTTTACCTCGCTACGAAGACTGTACCACATTATATTTGGGTCTAGCTGCCGAATACCGATCAGAATGTAAAGTGGTGGGACGCGAGTCATTTGAATCACGACTATAGCTGACTACTGATCGTACTAGCTGCAGCCCCACCACTAATTTGACTGTAGGCGTATCGATATCGTATTAACGGTCGTTCGTGGTTTGCATTTGTGAGAGTGTGTTACGGTAAGACCTTTAAATTTAAATATTTTTTAATTATATTACTTTGATAATGTATACATTGGAAGAAAAAAATTCAAATGATAACATGGGCTTTGAAAGGTAATTCTTTACGGCGTATCCAGAGCCTTTTCTCTGAAAAGTATGTAGATCGTCCCTTTCCTGCATTAACTATCGTGTTTATCGATGAATTTATTTTCTGTATTTAAAAAGTATTTTATAAGTTTTGGCAATTCATCGGTAAACACGATAGTTTCAATGAAGTGTTCATTCGCATTTACACGTTCTATTACAGTTTCACAAAATTCCATTCTGTGATGTTGATCAGTATGAAAAATTTCCTGATGAGTTTGGTATTTATAGGATGTGTATTTATTTTTCTTTAATATCTTATGAACTTTACCCACGCTAATACCTATCTCTTCTGATATTTTAGATATAGTAATATTGGAATTTTCTTCGACCATTGCGCACACCATGACTTCCTGCATTTCTTTATCGTTATTTATTCTCCGTATTTTATGACATTTATATCCCAAAATGCAACCTTCTGATTTAAACTTTTTAACTATTAATGATATTGTTGTTAATGCAGGAAGGGGACGATCTACATGCTTTTCAGAGAAAAGGCGCTGGTTACGCCGTAAAGAATTATCTTTCAAAGCCCATGTTATCATTTGAATTTTTTCTTCCAATGTATACATTATCAAAGAAATATAATTAAAAAAATATTTAAATTTAAAGGTCTTACCGTAACACACTCTCTCAAATGCAAACCACGAATGACCGTTAATACGATATCGATACGCCTACAGTCAAATTAGTGGTGGGGCTGCAGCTAGTACGATCAGTAGTAAGTTATAGTCGTGATTCAAATGACTCGCGCCCCACCACTTTACATTCTGATCGGTATTCGGCAGCTAGACCCGAATATAATGTGGTACAGTTTTCGTAGCGAGGTAAAATGAATGCACGGTATAAGCAAGATTATAAATATAATATAATAAATAAATAATAAAATCGTCCAGCATATTGGACATTCCAAGAGCTAAAACTATTTTCTATATATTTGCAAAAGAACTCCTCTATTGTTGGTAAAATGGAACATATCGGGTTGTTTAGATAAAAGTAGATCTTCGAATATATTTCTTTTTGGTCCTCCTTAAGCAATTCTAATGACTTTTAATTAGACACTTAATTACGTTTGTTTTTCCCGAACTTCCATCGAAATTAGACTCCAATAATGCAGCGTTATCAATCGCTTAAACGAACTCCTAACTACATATACTTCTTATTTGAAATTACTACAAGGCAATATTAACGACTGCGTTTCCAAACTTTTTAACAACGCTGCGAATTCTCCGGGCAGAGTTTTCCTAATTAAAAAAGAAATCGCGGACAAAAGTGAAGGAGGGCGGCCGTGTTTTAAACTTTCCAAGGGTCGACATTAAAAATCGTAAATTAAAGTTTAAAAATGGCACTAACATTTCCTCAAATTAAACTTATTTACCTGGGAGCGGTCGGGGATCGCCTGTAATACAGATGTACCAATGGTACGCGTAAAAAACTATGCTGAAACACCTACCTTTGCGCGGGAGTCAAGTAGGTACTTTCTTTTAATTCATTACTTTTCCGTGTGTCCCGGCGAATTCCTCTTTCGTGGAAATTTCTAAGTGCCGGGAGAATAAAAAAAAATTAAACTTAATAAACCAGTAGCTGAAGAAGGTGCGAACTTTATAGCAGTATTAATGTCAGTCTTATTAACCTTTTTCATGGCTCTAAAGTCAGTGGATGACTTTAAATAAAAGAACAATTGTGAACGGTGAAATATTTACCGTATGAATAATTGCATGAAAATGGGATTAACATAAAATTAAAGCGCATTAACTAGTGTTCCATATACAGTGTGTTTCAAAAAGAATATACGTATTACAAAGTATTATTTTGTCCAAACTATCCATCGCTGCGCCTTGGCTCGGCTATTGGAGAACCGAATACATAGTCTAGTTTATTTAATAGCCGCTAGATGTGAGTTGTCTTCTGGTTTTCTTGGTAACCGTCATATGTTTAAGAAATCATTTTGTGTTCTCGAATTTGCGAAGTGCAATTCCGTGATTACGGTGCAAAGACGTTTCAGGTTGAGCTACCAAATTGATCCTCCGAATTGGTGGAACATTCGCGGACGGTATCGACAGTTTATAGATACAGGATGTGTATGTAAAGGAAAGAGTCCTGGCCGCCCCCGTGTTTCTGAAGAAAATGTTGCACGAATACAAACTGCTTTCCAAAGTAATATTTCAAAATCAACTCGTGCCAGTCGGGAGTTACAACTGCCTACAACAACAATTTGGCGTGTTTTGAGACGTCGGTTGGTTATGAAGCCGTACAAATTACAGTTGTTACAAGCTCTGCGTCCTGATGACAAACGGAAACGTGTGACATTGTGTAACGAGATTCGTGATGCTATTGCAATGATAAAACTTTCGCACAACGCATCGTGTTCAGTGACGAAGCGACTTTCCATATTAGTAGACTGGTAAACAAACACAATGTTCGAATTTGGGGTCTACAGAACCCACATGCACCCATTGAACATGTACGAGATTCACCTAAAATTAATGTGTTTTGTGCGATATCCCGATCATCTGTTTACAGCCCATTCTTCTTTGCTTCACAACATCGAATTTGTTCTTAGTGATGTAATGACACTGAATTATTTAGATGCTGTGCAAAAAAAGTCTTCTTCACTTAAAATTGACTTACTATAGTAATAACATTAGTTAAATACATTGTCAGAACATCTATACATCAACTATAACAATTATAGCTTCTTTACACACAATTTCAATATTACACGCCCTTGTTCTTTCTTTCATACATCCGTATGTTTGAACCACAAAGGGTACTGTTTCTTTTTTTTATTTTTTTCTTATTTTTCGGTGTCGAACAGTTAATAAGACAAGTTTACCTGATGATAGGTAATTTCTTGAAAAGCGTAATAAACGAGATTTGAATGGTTTTTTTAACATTCAAGAAAATTTGTGACCACCATTAAATACTTTAAAAATAAGCAAATCTATCAAATTATTTATTTTCTGTTTACTGTAATATATTTTAATATTCTAATCAATAGATGAAAGTTCTCTGCAAGTTTTTTTTCATATTTGTATTCCGAGCTTAACCAATACCCTGACCGAAGCATCGTATTTTAAACTAGTCGATTGTACGATGAAATGAACGTCATCTCTATTCAATTCTAAAGAATGATGAACACAAAAAGGTAATTTATGGCAGAACTAACTTTTTCCAGTCGCACAAGAAATACTGCCACCCATATTATTTTGTAGTCAGCAATAGATATCACAATAAGCATGAATTCAATTATTTGAACTGCTAGGGGTCCAAGCCTTGCATATACATATATACATACGAGCATGATTAATGGTTTTCGAGAGCCCCAAATTAATGGATACGTTACTCCCTGCGAGATTAAGTCTTACGACATCATCTCCCCCTTTTGATATTATTATTATTTGATATTTGAGCTCCCCTTCTGCACAATTGAAAGCGGCAAGGGATGGATTTATGGGAGCCGAAGTGATTGTTTGTTTTAGATTAAATATCACTCCGGTATTTGTACATATAATTGACTATAGAGCAGTACGAAAGCCACTAATATAATGCCCATCAATGACATTCTTGTAATTGATTTCAGTCTCGCAGTGTTCAGGTTACATTTATTGCTGGTGTATTGTTTAATATTTGATGTTGAAACGGTATATTAAGGAGTTATTGACGTGTAATAAGTAGATAGATACATTTATTTATTCACCAGTGTTGAACGACTAACAGAGCGTGTCGGTATGTTACTAACAATATTATAATTATAAATAACATACAAAAAGAAATGTACTGTACCAGTTCCTAAGAAACTATACAATATTAACAATAAAAAAACACAACACATTAGAGCCGTAATAGAACGTGTAAACAGGAGGGACATTTGAGAATTTAATTAATTGAATTTATTTTCTGTATTTAAAAAGTATTTTATAAGTTTTGGCAAGTTATATTTATTTTCTGTTTAAAGAGTATTTTTTAAGTTCCGAGAAGTTATTTTATTTTTTAGCTTCTTTAAGAGTTTTTTTTTTGTTTTTAAACGTTTTATTAGAAAACGTCTTTTAGTTCAATGCGAAACTTATTGTAAAAATACCTAATTGTACAGTTAAAAGTAATTACAATTTATTAATTTTTGGATGTAAACAATTTGGACGGTCAATGATAGACCTTCCGCCAAGTACAACGAACAACTACTTAATCTGTAATCTGTAGTCAGTCGTTGTTGTGATTCGACTGATTCGCGCCCCACCACTTTACATTCTGATCGGCATTCAGTATCTAGACCCGAATATAATATGATACGGTGTTTGTAGCCTTTTAATATGAAAGCACGTTAATTATGTTTATTTTACTTCTTCTTCTTGCTATTACTATTCAAAAATTTTCAGTCTTTCGGTGAAATTTGAACTCACGTCTCCCGTTTGTCGGACAGACAATTAACTATATCATAGAAGACGCCATAAATCTCATGGAAACTGATACAAACTAAAATCCCCAGTAGGTTTAATTCTATATGTACGTGCTTTTTACGATATGAATTAATAAAAACTTAATTGTTTGTTATTATATAATATAAATATATATACATATGTTACACTTAATGTGTTCGCGGACGAATGATGAAGATGTATTCTCTGGCGTTCTAAGTCGTGTTTGCATTGTGTTCCGAGAAGGGCCGTCCTCTAGACGTTTCGACAAGGTCTCACTCGTCATCTTCTGGAGGGTATGTTCGAGATTTCATGCTTAGATATAATCACGACGTGGGAGAGACGAATAGACGAATCAAAGTTCGAAGAGAAGAACGCAGAAACTCAATTGTCCAGAAGGAACCAACATCACTGTTAGCGCAGCGTATGCCCTCAGCAAGACATTCTATCAAAGAACACCAGATACTATTTGTGTTCGGTTGGGGGAAACAAATAAGTCACAACTTGTTCAACATGTCTGGAGTAAAAGTCATAAAATTGCGAACCATACGTCCGTCATAGCAATGAAAGGAAAAGATAAATATTAGTTCTTTGGAGACTCACTGAAAATGCTTTAGTACAATAATAAGTGCTCCCGAGAAACCAGAAACGTGACCGCAGGAAGTGTGGTAGCTAACACTCTCCTGGAGGCTCCAGACGCAATGTTCGTATATTTGGCGGTAGATAGTTAAGTTTGGAGTTCGATCTGATGGAACTGTGTATAATAGATGCAGAGCAAAACACAGAAATGAACCAGGGGGACAGGTATGAATTAGCTACGAGGGTCAAAACTGTAAAAGACTTGGATCTGATGTCCAAAGGAAAGACCTAAATCTAAAATAGAAAAGTTGGTGAGACAGGATTCGGGTTAAATAACGACTAAAACAGGTTAATTTGAGCAAGTATATGAAAAAAAGTTGAGAGACTTATGAAAGGGATGGGGAACATAAAAAATATGTAAAGGTCGTAATGGAATAGGCTTTAAAGCAAGTTCTAATAATCTAAAATCTTATAATAATCATTAGTGGAAGATGGACTAACTAATTAATAGCGGACGAACTGACGAAGCAGCGGAGTATATAAAGCCTTCATCGTTTTAGCATAAATTCACAGTTCTTCTAACCCCATCTATTATCGTATTCTTGAAAATATGTCTTCATTTAAAATTTTATTTAACAAATTAAAATTCAAAAATTAAAATGTATACTTCGACTTTATCAAAATGCTAATTAAACTTATTTTAAACATTCCGTCTCAAATATTTTTTTTTAATCAACCAGATAAGTATGTGCGCCTTAGAAATTTGTATTTTACGTATCTATATTCGTGACATAGAGTTATTTTTCTTTCAGATTTAGATCATCTCTTTTCCATTCAACTAGAAGTGTGCTTTAATCTGTCAGTGTCACAATTGCATAAGGTAAAAAAGACGAAGCATGGATAACCACTCCGCAAAAATGAAAAAAGAACGCGGGAAGTATATGTATATACAGTCTGCCTACGAAACCAGACAGATTACATCTATAACTGTTCCTATTTGCACACGGGACTTGAATATACGAATCTTACGTACAGAATGTCTAGTTGGTGGGTGTTTTTTAGTCACCCTTTTATTACTTTTTACTTTTCATTTTTTTATATTTATATTTATTCTACATTTCACGAGACACTTTGTAACGATGAGGGTATTTTTAAGAGTCAAAGATTTCTATTGTTGGAACACGTTTTTTGTTAACAATCGCCGTCGATAATTGGAGCGATTGAGAGCGTCGACTCTTTGTAGGCGAAAGAATTTATTCGATCGTTCCAATTAGTAATTGCGATCAAAACCGATGTGCTTTGCAATACGTAAAAAATTGGGCGCGGTTTGCAAATAAAAAAGTAATTCAATTCTGAATAAAAAACACAGAAATAAGCATGGAACAATTGAAGAAATTCATAAAGTAGTTGAAGACACACTTATCTGAAAACTTAAACAAGCTCTTTGGAAAACACAACATTAAAATAGCCCACAAACATGAAACACCTAAAGAAAAGCAAACTTACAGTATATACAAAATAAAATCCAAATTTTGTGAAGGCACATATGTAGGACAAACAAAAAATATCTACATAAAAGAATATATGAGCACAAATAAACCAAACTAGTAATAAAATAAATGCAACAGCTTTATTTGAACACCGAAATCCCATCTTACGGATCAACCAGAGCATTGGCTGACAGAAAGATGTAGGCGTTTAATCGTCAGACAGCACTTTTATCAATATAAGTGCAAACAAAGACGTCGTGCGCCCACGAGAATTTATAAACCGACTATAAATGAAATAAAACAACTATTGTCGACAAAATACTGATCGAGACGCGTTTCGTGTTATTCCAACACTCATTAGTCGATCTGACTCTGTCGACAAACATAGTTGCCTGATAGATAGTCAATCAAAATGACATAACAAAACATAGTGAATAATACTGTATATTCCATCTTACGGATCAACTAAAAAACCTAGTCCAGATTCAATATTTAAAATTAACTTGTGAAATATATTGACGACACACTTCTTATATAGTTGCCATCAAAAATGTTAGCACCTATAGGAATAATTGAACCACTCGCTAAGTAAAAGCATGGAGGTTAAATGAAATAGTTCTAGTTGAAGCATGGGAATTATCATTTTTGTTTCTTACTTATGATAAAAATATGACTGTACAACATCGCTAAAGAATCACTAGCTATTCGAAGATGAAAATGAGTAAATCCAAGATTTACAATGTGTAGAAAGAGCGAAATGAATAACATTCTTAACGGTGTATTTTCAAAATATGCTATATAATATTGTAGTGAAACTCTAGTTATTGATGTGCGTCTGAAACTGTAAGATGTCTTCAGGATAAGTTGGACTCCAAGCATGAAACCCAGTGCAAGTAAACACGAAACTGCGGTGACAGCAGCAGAGATTAAACAATTGAGAAAATAGCAGGAAACACACGAAGATGGATAAGATAAGAAATGATGACGTCAGACAGTGGCTATATCAAGAAAATCTAGAAAGGAAGAAAACAAAGAGAATATCGAACTGGTTCGGGTATGTAACAAGAGTGGACAACAACCGACTGGTGAAAAGACTATTGGAAACAAGCATAGGAAGAAAAAGGAGGGGAGGAAGATCGAGAAGGACATGGATACAGTAAATTGAAGAAATGGAAAAGCGAAAGGGTAAAACATTAAATGAAATGCTAGTGATCGGAAAAACTGGAAGAGACGGGTGGAAGAATAAACAGAGGAAAAATCTGACGCTCTCATGGGGCAAATGGAATAGAAAAAAATGAGATATGGGTAAATAAAGACCATACGATATTAAAACTTGAGTCAATGAAAGCATTAAATGTCCACAATAAACTTTCAAAGAGGGCCTATCCACAGGTCTAACAAATTTCAGTGGAAAAGGAAGATGATTTTGATATTTTTACATATTGAGTGTGAAAACGATTTTCATAAAAATGTTTTGATTATTTTCGTCAAATGAAACAAGTCATCATGAAGACGTGTATGTAGAACTTTTCGAACAATAGAAGAAGGACTACTGGAGAATATGTAAAGATAATGGCGAGGAAGACCATCGACAGAGTTAAAAACCATCACTCAATTGATAATTAAGTTTTGAACCACGATCAAGCAATCCTACGGCATCATCGGTGGCCAAGTTGTAAGGATTATCATCCACCTACTGAAGAAAGTGGTAACCGAAACTGTTTATTTGATTAAACACATGTCGTGTTTCTGGAAAGAAAATTTAATGATGACAGAAGGAAGAGTGGGAGAGTTCCAGCGGACTTTTGAAATTTTCACGATTTAGGTAATTTAAAAACATGTAATTGATCTTCGGCTTTTGACAGTAACAGATCACGTGTAGATGAAGATGAGTCCGATTTGATTGAAACACTGGTTCTGATCAGGACAGAATGTAGACGAAGACAATGGACTTTTTTATGGTTGACAGAGTAATATTAATCAAAAAAATAAAATTTTGAAGGATTATTTTGGTTTATATGTACATAATGTATAAGGTTTTCCAATAGGGATGATATGACTTTGAAGTGACATTTCGGCCATTTGTAATATGTCATGATCTGTCATTTGCTTTTCATTGTATTCAGTAGTGCCTACAATTTCATCATGAAGAGATATACGCATGAACAACGTTTACAAATTATTCAGTTTTATTATCAAAATAGTCGTTCTCCAATTGCAACTTTTCGTGCGCTTTTGCCATTTTATGGTCGTAATAATCGTCCAAGTGTGCTCGCTATTCGTCGAATTGTTAAAAATTTTGAGGTTACATTTCCTTTACATAATTTTCAAGTGCCAATAATACAAAGAACCGCTCGAAGTAATGCAAATATTGCTGCCGTTCAGGCAAGTGTTACTGAAAACCGTAATTTGTCGATTCCAAGACGTTCTCAACAATTGCGACTGTCTTAAACCACAACCTGGCGGATTTTGAGAAAGGATTTGGGTTTGCATCCCTATAAAATTGTTCTCACTCAAGAACTGAAGCCATTGGACCACCGTAAACGTCGTGACTTTGCTGAATTTGCCTTGAAACAACTTGACAACGATAACGATTTTTTTAAGAAAATCATCTCTTCTGATGAGGCTCACTTTCATCTGGACGGTGTGGTAAATAAACAAAACTGTCGATTCTGATGCGAAGAAAATCCACAAATTATTTATGAAAAACCATTACATTCACCTAAATTGACAGTTTGATGTGGTTTTTGGTATGGTGGAATCATCGGTCCGTACTTCTTTCAAAATGAAGCTGTCAATGGAGAACGGTATAGATTGATGATAACCAATTTTTTATGGTCGACATTGGAAGAAGTTGATCTTGACAACATTTGGTTCCAACAAGACAGGGCTATGTGCCACACAGCAAATGGAACAATAGAGTTATTGCGAGAAAAGTTTGGAGATTCGATTATTTCAAGAAATTGTGATATTGAATGGCCTCCAAGAAGTTGTGATTTAACACCATTAGACTATTTCTTGTGGTGTTATTCGAAGTCATTGGTCTATCGAAATAAACCAGACTCTCTTCAAGCTTTACAAGTCAATATTGAACGTGCCATTCATGACATACGACTGGATTTAGTGGAAAAAGTGTTCGAAAATTGGGTTCATCGAATTTGTTCCTGCAGAAGAAGTCGTGGAGGACATTTGAATGACGTTTTATTTAGAACTTAATTGTATCGATTGTACTTCACATTAAATAAAAAACTTTTGAATTTTCTTAACAATAAGTGTGTTTTTTTTTAAAGAAATCATATCACTCCTATTGGAAAGCCCTTTATATACATCCACAAATACAGAAGATTCGGTATTTTTATAAAGAAAAAAATCATTTAGTATTTATACTTACCCTAAATGTAGATAGATTATCAACGGTACATTCTAATAGAGCTTCTCTACCGACGGGAACGGTTACGTTGGCAATCGGACCAATAAATCGTGGGCTCTCTGAAACTAAACATTTAATTTTTATAGCGTCACGGATACCCTATTTTGGTTACGTGAAAATTTAATAATTTCAAATTAAACTCACGCATCGACAGCGACTGCCAATAATTACTTTGGGCAAACATTCAATTACCAATTATTTTGGGCATCTGTTACGGTGGTATTTTCAAACTGATAACAATCACGGCGTAATACGATCAAAAATATAATTAAATTAGAACACGTACCATAAAATAATAAACAATGTAGTGTTTTAAATGAAAAAAAAAAAACTTATATCATAACATTTTTCATTCAAAAATATAAATAAGAAATATTTGATTTACAATTTTAGATCAAGCTTTTTTAAATTATTTTATTGCATATTTATTTATTACTGTAATTAGTATAATAGTAGTTGTACTCGTATTATTGTATCTAGAATAATTGCTATTACTATAAACCAAACTATTACAATTCCAAACGTAAAATATATAATAATTAGGAGGCTTGACATTTGTCCTGGCACGATAGACCAGAATCTGAATTCATTCTAGATTTAGTTTTAATGGTCCCAACATGCGATTGAATAAAGAACAGTTTAGATCCTTCTGCCTAAATACAAATTCAAATGGAAGCTGTCTACCATCTCTATGGATTTGGACTTAGTGGATCAACAACATGGCGTATTTTACACACGTATTTAGCTCCGAAGGCATATAAGGTTCAAATAACACAGAAACTGAAGCCATTATATTATTTAAAACGTCGTTCATTTGTCGATTTCATCAATGAACGACCATCTGACTTTTCTCAAAAAATAATGGTTTCCGATGAGGCACATTTTAAACTTGGTGGCTATGTTAATATATAAAATTGCCGTATGTGGGGTGAGAAAAATCCACGAATTATTCATGAGAAGCCTATGCATCCTAAACGAGTTACTGTTTGGTGTGCATTATGGTTAAGTGGTGTAATTGGACCTTACTTCTTTGAAAATGCTGCTGGTGAAGCTGTAACTGTCAATGGTGATCGATATCGTCGGACGATAACCGAATTTTTGTGGCCTGAATTAATGAATATTGATCTAGAGGATATGTGGTTTCAACAGAATGGCGCTACACCTCACTTTGTATACGAATCAATTGATTTATTGAGAGAAAAATTTTCTGAACGTGTAATCTCAAGAAACGGTGACGTTAATTGGCCACCAAGATCATGTGATTTGACACCCTTAGACTATTTTCTTTGGGGTTATGTGAGAATTCAGGTTTATAAAAACAATCCACGATCAATTCCTTCTTTGGAAGATGAAATTATTCATGCCATTGGTGAGATAGAACCTCAATTATGTCAAAATGTCATTGAAAATTGTAACAAAAGAGTGCACATCTGTGGAGCTGCAAGAGGAGGTCATTTGGCACATATTATTTTTCGCATATAAATGTCATTGATACTTCAATTACCAATAAACAGTTTTTGAAAGTGAATGCAAATTACGTGTTTTATTTATTCTTTAAAGAAGCGCGAAATTTAAAACACCCTTTAGAAACAATTTTTCTTATACACCTTCTGTCAAATCTCGTAAACCAATTTGAAAGCAATTCATTGTTTAATTGAAATAACCCTTGTAATTAGAGTGAACGCAAATTTAGACATTCGTTTTGAAGGACTACCAAGTTAAAGAACAGTTTAATTATTTATTGATCTGTCCTCGTATTATCATATTATTGATAATAAAGTTGTATGATACTATATACACTAGAATACGTATGCAAAACTAGATTATATCCGGTAATATTTCTAAACAATTTTCAGTTCTCACTATACAACAGGAAAACTATTGTTTATTTCTTTTCTGTTTTACTCGAAGAGGTACGAAACTTTAAAGAGATATAAGTTTCAGTTATAAAATTAAAGTTTCCAAAACTTTAATATTTGGTAACCGGGAAAATTTGTGTCTATTTAAAGTTTCTTCCACTAACGCCAGTTTGAAATATGAATTATGTATATTCGCGGAATACGGGATGATTTATAGAAATTTAGTTCGTTATGCATGAGGTATTGATAGATATTGTTATTTATATGCTTTTTATGATAACATGTGATTCTGGTGTTATGGCATCCGTTTCAATATAAACGTGTCTGTTACATTAAATGATCCATATAGTTTCCTAAGATTTGCATAATCCGTAGTGATACACAATGTATTTACGCAAAATGTTTCATCGGCATCTATTGTTAGCATTTCCGAAACGTTTAACATTTCCAAACCGTTCGGTATATATTTGTAATGAATCTCTCGACAATAAACTGAAGGTCAATTCCACATCTTTTCCTCAAAATATACAATTCCCGCCACTTCTTTGTGCAGTACAGTTTTCTTATTTTTATCTGGTTTTGTTATTTCTTTTTCCACGTGTTTGCAAAGTTTTTCTCTTTCGATTTAACCTCTACGAAGTTAATTTTGATGGAGAATGTGATTGGTCAACTTAATCACTGAAGGTTGATATATAACCCATTTCCACATCAATTTTCGTGGTTTGCACAGGCATTTCGATAACTATAAAGTGTGCAACAAAGTTCTCGCTGTTTTTTTGATGAAAATGCAACTTTATTGTGAAAAAATGTTTACAAATGAATCATTCAAAATATTGCCCATCGCTAGCGACAACTTTTTTCCATCTTTCTGGCAGAGCTCGAATACCGTCACGGTAGAAGTGTTCGTCTTCTGAGGCTATCCACGAATCAAGCCATTTTGAGATGTCTTCATATGAACGGAATTGCTGATTAGCCAGACCATGTGACATCGAACGGAACAAGTAATAATCGGACGGCGCAATATCTGGGGAATATGGCGGGTGGGGTAGGACCTCCCATTTGAGCGTTTTAAGTAGGTTTTAACGGGTTTGGCAACGTGAGGCCGAGCGTTGTCATGCTGTAGAATCACTTTTTCGTGCCTCTGCTCGTATCGTGGCCGCTTTTCGCGCAGTGCTCGGCTCAATCGGATCGATTGAGTTCGATACCGTTCCCCAGTGATGGTTTCGTTCGGTTTCAACAGCTCATAATAAATATCACCGCCCTGGTCCCACCAAATACACAGCAAAATCTTCGCCTCGTGAATATTCGGCCGAACCGACGACGTAGAAGCATGACCGAGCAGTCCCCATGATTTTGTTCTCTTTGGGTTGCTGTAATGAATCCATTTTTCATCACTCGTAACGATGCGATGAAGAAAACCCTTCTTTTTTTGCCGCTGGAGCAGTTGTTCACTTGCGAAAAAATGACGCTCAACGTCTCTTGGCTTCAAATCATAAGGAACCCAAGTTCCTTGTTTTTGAATCATTCCCAACGCATGCAATCACTGGGAAATTGCTTGGCGGGTAACTCCTAATGCTGAAGGAAGCTCTTTTTGCGTTTGGAACGGATCCTAATCGAGCAATGCCTCCAATTCAGCGTCTTCGAAGGTTTTTGGTCTTCTTTCACGCGAACGGTCGTCAACATTGAAATCACCGTCTTTGAAGCGACGGAACCAATCTCGGCTACTTTTTGGAGTTGTCGATGCGCTTCAGCCGCCATTTTCTTTGAATGCAAGAAGAAAAGTAACACTTCCCGCAAATGACGATTATTTGGCACAAAATCAGACATTTTCACACAACCAAAAGTATATGACGCACAAACAAAATCACTAATGTGTCAAAGCGATTTGTTCACCATTATGTCTAAGCTTGGTTCTTGACGTTTTGGTTATGTCACAATCGACCAGCACTTACTACTGGAGCCATCTCTTGAAAAACAGCGAGAACTTAGTTGCGCACCTAATAAGTTTTCATCGTCAACTGAAAATTAAACAGTGTCACACCTGTTAAACTACGGAAAAAATACCCGTACGAAAACAAATTCCGCACACGACCTGTACCGTTGAAAACCAAAACGCACACTGTGCGCAGTGATTAAACTCTACGAAGTGATTAATTTTTGTTTTACTTTTAAATAATTTTATAATATTTTGGCCAGCTTGATAATTTTTCTTCTTCCTATTTGTCTTATGACAGTGTTAATATTTCTTACTGCATCTTTTAGAGTACAGCTAATTAGCCAAAGCTCGTGGAACCATCGAGACTATTCTGAGTAGCTAAAATAAAACTTCAATTTTCAACAGTCAATAATTTTGTTACTGACGTTTCGTCACCACTTGTATGGAATATTTTCAAAGTTACTACTGCAGCTACTTCTTTCGTTGTTGCACTGAGACTGCTGTACGTCTGTGGTCGATGGGTTTATATAAAGATGTTACAGTTACGGTTGAGTTGTTTGGAGATACAGGATTGCCAGGCGTTGTGTAACTATCATCACGGTTTAAGTTATTGGGGCGTTTATAGTTCTCTATAGTTTCACGAATTTTTCGACCATAATTGAATTGGATATTGTGCCCGGTTGGCGAAACAAAACGGTGTGTTGGTATTCGTATTTCGGAGTATGAACGTTAAACTAGGCTTCCGTGCGTAGCTGGTTTTTCGCTTGCTGAGCATAGGCTTGAAATCGGGTACCATATTATTTTTCGTATCAATCGTTCGTTTAGTTTTCCACTAACAAAAATGAGATACGAAAGAGAATTAAATTTGGTTTTGATTCGGAAATAATCAATAGATTAATTAGGAAAGTTAACTTGAAGGAAACAATCCGAGATACCACATGTCTGTCAACTCAAAGTAATCGTGACAAGCAATTTATATGCTTACCTTTTTATACAATGACGAAAAATTCCAGGATTTTTAAAGAGGGCGGTTATCAAGTTACATTTCGCTTCAGTAACTATCATATTAAATTTCACAATAAATGCGAAAAAGTCGAATTAAATCAGAAGTCGAGGATTTACGAAATAAAATGTCTAGATTGTAATAAACAATACATTGGTCAGATAAAACGTTCAAAAAGAACCTGGTATAAGGAACATATCGTGCAGATTAACTTTAATTGAGAAATCCAGTTTACCAATACACGTGCTAGAAAATAATCATAATGAAATTCCAAATTATCTATATTTAATCAAAATATAAATATTCATCGTGAATTAGATAGCTACGAAAGCATATACTACTGTGGGCAAAAAATAGTAAGACTTTTTAATTTAAATTTCGCGCGAAAACCCATTCGTCGAAATATTTTTTTTCTAGATTGGTATGACAGTGACATCTGTGTCAAATGTCACATCAAAATAATCATTAGTGTTTAGTATACGTTTGTCTTTCTGAAGTATAAAAAGTGAATTCGGCGATTTTTACAATGAGTGAAATTATTCAACAAAGAAGTTCCATTAAATTTTGTGTACGGAATCAAATTTCTGGTGCCGAAACGTTCAGAATGTTGCAAAAGGCCTTCGGTGATAATTGTTTGTCGCGAGCAAGTGTTTTTGATTGGTACAAATTATTCAAAGAAGGTCGAGAACGCGTTGATAACGAACTTCGTCCATAACGGCCATCAACATCAATTGATGATTAACACGTCAATAGAATTAAGGAATTGGTGCTTGAGAATCGACGATTAACAGTCAGTGACCTTACTGGCATCGTTGGGATATCGGAAGGATCAGTGGAAACCATTTTGAAAGATCATTTGGGCCTAAGAAAAGTGAAAGCACGATTTGTTCCAAAATCACTCAATTTTTTTGAAAAACAATGTTGACGTCTGTGAAACAATGCTTTCCGACTATCAAGACAAAATGAAAGGCATCATAACTGGAGATGAGACTTGGATCTACGCTTATGATCCGGAAACAGGCGATCAGTCAGCGAATATCTTATCAAAGGTGAGCGGAAACCCAAAAAACCACGTCAAAGCAAGTCAAAAATCAAGGTTATGTTGACAGTTTTGTTCGATTCCTTCCGACCAGCCAAACTGTCAACAAAGAATACTATTTGAGTGTTATGCGTCGTTTGCGCAATGCTATTCGTAGAAAGAGGCCAAAATTATAGGCCGACAACTCTTGGTTTTTGCACCACGATAATGCACCGTCGCATACTGCATTAATTCTTCGTGAGTTTTTCGCCAAATTTTCAACCAATATCGTGCCGCAACCACCACCTGATTTAGCTCCGTGTGTCATCTGGCTATTCAGAAAACTCAAACGACCGCTCCGAGGAAACCGTTTTGAGTCAATTGAAGACATTAAACGTAAATCGCTACGCGCATTGAAGGCTATTCCTGAAATTGACTTTAACAACTGTTTCCAGAATTGGAAGAAACGTTGGCACAAGTGTATTGGGGCCAGGGGGAATTATTTTGATGGGGACGAAATAGATTTGGAAGAATAAATTAAGAATTTAAAAATTATGAACAAAGTCTTACTATTTTTTGCCCACAGTAGTATATTTCAAAAAACAAGAAGAACTATGTGTTAAACATCGATAAGGATCCAATAACATATTCCTGCCTCTTTGAATTCCTGGAAAAGAAAAATACCACCGTTAAAAAAGGTTCGCTAATGTAAGCGGGGGTGCACTTTAGGATAAGTTGTTAGTTTTAAGACTAAAATACAAACAAGTAAGTATCTGTTGACCGACAACATGACTTCGTTTGTATTAAGAATCTTCAGGCAGACTCAGTTCTCGTTCAACAAGAAAAGTTAAAGCACTTTTGTCTGACGTTGCAATTCCAGCAAAGTACACTGTCTATAATAATACATTTTAAATTGAGTAAAACGAATCTACAATGTGTATTTGCTTTTTGACGGTTAATATTTGGCACGAACTTGTTTCTGTGCGAGTTTTACCGTGGATCCAGGCGCGACACTGTGATTAATTATCTGTTGATGACCACAACTTAGTTGGAAAATGCGTGAAATACGAATATTATTGTGAAAAGAGGTTTTATTTATTTTTTTCATTAGTACATATGCATATTATTAAAAAATTGGAACATCGAAAGCCATTCCTTGTACGTATTGGTTATTGTTTTCATAAAATGAAAAGAACTGTGACACTTCGCTATTGTCACATCGTAAAATATCACTGAGTGAATTACACGTTGCCGTGAAACCCGACTAGGTGTACGTACGATGACATTTTCCCATTCTTGTTCTCCACAGACCTTTTCGAAACATGAATAACAATGTCATTTTCGCTACATTAAGCGCGTCCAAGGGCCCCCCAAGGTAAGTAATCCACACTAAGTCCAAATGTCAATATTCGATTTGAATTCCTGGGGTTCAGATTTTCGAATCAAATAGAGAGTGGCTCGAACTGATAAGCGATGAGGATTCCATTGAAAATTATTACCCCGCGATCGGTATTCTTTGATCGGGGTCGGCTAGGAAACAGGATAAGAGAATCTCGACGACATTTGTTAGTTTATTTAACGCCCTCGCAGATAAGACCCGATAAATCGTGGATTTGAATTTCCTTTGTACGAGGACAGAGTAAGGCACTACTGCATTTCTCGAGAGATTTCCGTCGGTGGAATATTAATAATGGACTTTCGTTTTATGAAAAGACGACTAGTTTTGATTACGCGCTTGTTAAAAGCTCTTTTAAAAGTTGAAAGAAGTCTTTCGAGAGCTGAAAAAGATTTTCAGATACGAAATCTTCTTATACTTTTTACCGAAATTCTACTTTTAATAAACGTTCCTTAATAAATTGAGAGATGGAAATGTAAGTCGGGCTATTTAACGTAAAGTAAAGGACGTGAAAGGAGTATTCTCTTTCGACAGTTGTTTATTTTCTTTATCAGGACCTACTGTGTCGTAAATGATATAAATAACTTCATATATAGTGTGTCCATGAAAATATTATCAATTTAAGAAATGTTGTCTCTAATACTATGAAGCTAGAGTGAGTAGTCTGGGAAAAATGAAGCAAGGAACAATTTTTACGGACAAAAATATTGTATTGGGTTGGCAACTAAGTACTTCCAGTTTTTACTGATAGAGAGCGTTGCTTTATATTTTGTATAACGTATGTTAGTGCTGTACTTTACCGTTTGTCGCGTGATACTAGTCACACTGACGTAACTTGAGAAGCAAGTAGTGCGTGATTTTTATTAAAGCTATTAGTTGTGGGCTAATTTTAAATGGAGTGCAGAAACGAACATTTTCGACATATTTTACTATTTTATTTCCGCAAAGGAAAGAAAGCTGCTGCGGCTCACAAAAAGATATGTGAAGTTTATGGTGCTAATTGCTTAACAGAGCGCACTTGTCAAAATTGGTATAAAAAATTCCGTTCTGGAGATTTTTCCCTCAAAGGTGCGCAACGTTCTGGTCGGCCTACTGAAGTTGATGATGACCAAATCAAAGTCATAATTGAAGAGAAGCGTCATATAACTGTTCGAGAGGTTGTGGAGGGGCTACATGTATCGCACACAACAATTGAAAAACATTTAAAATGTCTTGGGCTACTTAAGAAGCTTGATATTTGGGTACCTCACGAATTGAAAGAAATTCATTTAACATAACGAATCAAGTTTTGCGATATGCACCTTAGACGAACTGAAACCGACCCTTTCTTAAAAAGAATCATCACTGGTGATGAAAAATGGGTCCTGTACAGTAACATAGTTCGAAAACGATCATGGAGCAAACACAATAAACCAGCTCAAACCACATCGAAAACTGAATTGCATCCAAAAAAGATCATGCTGTCAGTTTGGTGGAATTACAAAGGTGTTGTGTTTTTTGAGCTGCTTCCATGGAACCAAACGATCAATTCTGATGTTTACTGTTAACAATTAATAAAACTGGATGAAGTAATCAAAGAAAAACGGCCAGAATTGTCAAATCGGAAAGGTATAGTTTTCCACCAAGATAATGCAAGGCCTCACACATCTTTGGCAACTCGTGGGAAACTATTGGAGCTTGGCTGGGAAGTGATGCCACATCTCCCATACAGCCCTGATCTAGCACCATCTGATTACCATTTATTTCGAAGTTTGCAGAATTCTTTGAATGGTAAAACTTTCACAAATGACGATGACCTTCACTCGTACCTGGTTCAGTTTTTTTCTGATAAGGACCAGAAATTTTATGAGCGCGGAAACATGCAGCTGAAAGAAAGATGGCAAAAGGTCATTGAGCAAAATAGAAAATATATAATTGATTAAAAACTATTCTTTGTTTAAAAAAAAGTGTTTTATTTTATACTACAAAACCGAAAGTACTTAGTTGCCAACCCAATATTTTCTAAACGTAGTCGCCTTTTACGCTAGTACACTTAATCCAAAGTTTTTCTAGTTTTTTCGAAATATAATACGAATTCTTCAGCCCTTAAAAAGCATTAACATTAATTGATGAAACATTTCTTCAAGTTTGAAAACAGAAAATAGTCAGGGGATAAGCCTGGAAATGTGGTGGATGTGGAAGCAATTCAAAACTTAATTTTTCATTAAAGATGAGGGCATTTTTACATTGTCTTCATGGAAAAGAGCCCTTTCTTCGTCAAATGCGGTTATATTTCTTTCAACGGGTCGGTAAAACTATCCATTAAATTGCAATATTTACCGTTAACCGCTTTAGACTTCCATGGCGTAGGTTAGCCAGTGGGAAACCCATTGCTAAGACTTCTCCGCATTTACTAAGTGAGCGAGATCATGTCTAACTTCAATAATTCTTGCGCGAAATTGCACTTGTCTCGGACACTGATCACCGTACCCTAAAAGGTATTTTTATGAAGAGTCACATAAAATAATCATTTGCCTAGAAATCTATATTCAAAAATAGTATTTAAAAAATTACTAATATGTTGGTTATTATGTCTACGCATCACGAGACAATCTTTGATTAAAAAAATAATAGAAATTTTAGTAGTTCCGCAGCTAGAACACATTTTAGTTTAAATATACTTATAAAAGCTTCATCAAGCATGCTGTAACACCATGCTTTTATTTCCAAACTCATATTTTGGAGATACCGCCTTCACAGTGGCAGCAATACTGACATTGCACTTTTGCATTCGTTTAAATCAATCAAACGAATGCAAAAGTGCATTGATTTTCAAGAAGAATATTTTGAAAAGCAATAAAACTATTTTCGATAACAAAAATTTTTTCTTATTTGCTATTCCCGAAATATAAACGGCTACCCTCGTATTATAACTACTCAGAGGATTGTAAAATGCAAAGAGAAAATTTTAATTACTCCCTTGGCTAATGTAACTCAAAATCCGCAACCCACTTTTTGTCCGTAAATTTCGATTTAATATTTCTTAAACATCCCGAGGAAAGTTTCCACTTTTTGATATATGAAATTTTATAGAGCACAAACCAATGAAAATGTTTTCTTGATAAAAGACCATTCTTTTCCTCGCGAAAGAATAATAAACACCACGGCAAAATAATAAAAACTCCCGGAATATTATTCTTCCAGGCCGAAGCAAATTAATATAAATATAACAGGTCCATCGGTTATAACTTTCGGGCCGGGATCGGAAAGCATTAAGATCCATTATTTTTGACGCCCAACAAATTAATGCCCTCTCTGCAACCGAATCTTCGCGAAGATTAATCAATGTTGATAAGGTTATGTATGATAGCAGTTGGTAGTGAATTATTGTGTTGCTGAGAGAGCTCAAATGCCTGGGGACGCGTAGAAGGGGGACGAGGTGCGGGGAAGTCCCAAAGGCCACTCAGATCTCGTTGACAGTTACAAGACAGCGGTGGTTGCGCCATTGAACGCGCGGCTATTCAATATGAATTTACCGTGACGTCTACGCTAGGAAATTGTCATATGGCAAGTTGAGCGCCCACTGATACTGCTACAATAATAGAATAGTATGATGTTAATAGACCGTTCATTAACAGGGTTTATATACATTTTGATATTCGTGCCTACTTGAATATGTGCAATATTCTGGGGAACACTTCGGGGAATTTTAGAAATGTCTGCACTGAAGTTATGTCAAGAGTAATACATGTCATCATATTCTATTAATATAATTTTATTCGTAGCGTTATCTCTTGTTAGGGATATAAAAACTGCGTTATATTTCTGTCATGTACGAATTGTTTATTTGAATTGTCCTCTCTGTTCAAGTACGTCACTTCTAAAAGTACATAGAAAATATGGCAGCTCTTTTAAACCTATGAATCATTTAATTAAATATATGTAGTACATTGAGACCAAAAGAGCGTAAATTTATTGAACTTAAACAATTTCTAACACCTGCCGATGATGATACAATGAAAATATAGTGCAATAATAAGAAAAATTTCCAAAATATAGTAAAACTATATTCGATAATATTGAAATTAATATGTTCTTCATGTGATCGTTATTCCCGAAATACATACATATAAACAGTGCAAACTATTAGGTGCGCAACTAAGTTCTCGCCGTTTTTCAAGAGATGGCTCAAGTAGTAAGTGCTGGTCGATTGTGACATAACCAAAACGTCATGAACCAAGCTTAGACATATGGTAAACAAACCGCTTTGACACATTAGTGATTTTGTTTTTGCGTCATATACTTTTGTTTGTGTGAAAATGTCTGATTTTGTGCCAAATAATCGTCATTTGCGGGAAGTGTTGCTTTTTTTCTTTCGTTTGAAGAAAACGGCTGCTGAAGCTCATCGAGAACTCCAAAAAGTTTACGGAGATGCTGCTTTAAGTGAAACAACGTGTCGTGATTGGTTCCCTCGCTTCAAAGACGGTGATTTCGATGTTGACGACCGTTCGCGTGAAGGAAGACCAAAAACCTTCGAAGACGCTGAATTGGAGGCATTGCTCGATGAGGATCTGTGCCAGACGCAAAAGTTACCCGCCAAGCCATTTCCCAGCGATTGCATGCGTTGGGAATGATTCAAAAACAAGGAACTTGGGTTCCTTATGATTTGAAGCCAAGAGACGTTGAGCGTCGTTTTTTTGCCTGTGAGCAACTGCTCCAGCGGCAAAAAAGGAAGGGTTTTCTTTATCGCATCGTTACGGGTGATGAAAAATGGATTCATTACAGCAACTCAAATAGAACAAAATCATGGGAACTGCTCGGTCATGCTTCTACGTCGTCGGTTCGCCCGAATATTCACGCTGCGAAGGTTTTGCTGTGTAGTTGGTGGGACCAGGGCGGTGTTATTTTTTATGAGCTGTTGAAACCGAACGAAACCATCACTGGGGAATAGTATCCAATTCAATTGATGCGATTGAGCCGAGAACTGCGCGAAAAGCGGCCGCAATACGAGCAGAGGCACGAAAAAGTGATTCTACAGTATGACAACGCTCGGCCTCACGTTGCCAAACCCGTTAAAACCTACTTAGAAACGCTCAAATGGAAGGTCCTACCCCACCCGCCATATTCACCAGATATTGCGCCATCCGATTATTATTTGTTCCGTTCGATGGCACATGGTCTGGCTAATTAGCAGTTCCGCTCATATGAAGACATCTCAAAATGGCTTGATTCGTGGATAGCCTCAAAAGACGAACACTTCTACCGTGACGGTATTCGACCTCTGCCAGAAAGATGGGAAAAAGTTGTCGCTAGCGATGGGCAATATTTTGAATGATTCATTTGTAAACATTTTTTCACAATAAAGTTGCATTTTCATCAAAAAGACAGCGAGAACTTAGTTGCGCACCTAATAACTTCTACCTGTTCCCAAAAGTTAAAGATGCATTAAAGGGAACACATTTTCTGTTTGTTGAACATGTAAAAGCAATAGTGGCGGAGGTGTTGAAGAGGTTGACAATTGATGAACTACAGCATTGTTTTGAACATTGGAAGACACATATACAGCGGTATATAGATATGGGGGGAGAGTACGTCGAAGAGGATAAAAGTTAAATATGAGTTTATTTGCAATAAATACCATTTCTAACAACAGTCTCTTTATTTAATTGTCACACCTCGTATATACAAGTGAAATTAATGATTTTATTTTTATAGTTTTATAATCTGTTATATATACATATATATATATATATATATATATATATATATATATATATATATATATGTATATATATATATATATATATATATATATATACCCGACGAATTTCATTGATTTGGATTATATATATATATATATATATATATATATATATATATATATATATATATATATAATCCAAATCAATGAAATTCGTCGGGTATTCGGTCAATTGTTAAGAAAATTAAAAAATTAAAAAACAATCATTTGTTTTATCCTCTATATTTCGCTATAAATTTATAGCTTCCTCAGGAGTTCTAAAAAACAATAACATGTACAATATTTTAATCATTACAAGAAAAGAATATTCTTGGAAATGGCTCACATCTGTAAACATCCTAACACCATTAATTATAAATCTGATATCAATCAATTAAGTACTATCTATTGCAATTTAATAGAATGAAAATCAGTGTCACACGGATCAATTCTTCACCACATTCATATATTTTTTGTTTGTGTTATGCACCTCGTATATCAGTTCTTTTAAAATCTAGCACTTTTCGGAAAAAAAGAAAAAAAAAGGTTTCCCCTTTTTTAGGATTTCACACGTAAAATGATTTAGTTTCAAATGTAAATTATTTGTGTAACATGCTCTGACCTTTACTTACCACTGACGCTAGTACAATAGTTTATAACTTTATTTATTAGTATTTAGTATGACAAACCACATTTTAATGTTTTTAAAGAATTTTTTAAATTAATCTAGTTTTTGTAATAAAAAGATAATAATTGTGAGCATGATTAAAATATTGTACATGTTATTGTTTTTTAGAACTCCTGAGGAAACTATAAATTTATAGCGAAATATAGAGGATAAAACAAATGATTGTTTTTTAATTTTTTAATTTTCTTAACAGTTGACCGAATACCCGACGAATTTCATTGATTTGGATTATCTTATAACGGTCGACCATAACACTTTTAGCTAATTATATATATTTATATATATATATATATATATATATATATATATATATATATATATATATATATAAATATATAAATATATAATTTCTTTTTTCTTTCTGTGTAACAATTTCATTAAACTACATTGAGAGTATATCAAAATAACACTTTTCCAATATTGAACTGCTATGAAACGCTTTGTTGCATGAACGATAATACCATTTTTCTTTGCGATACGATAATTCACTGTCAGCTGTCCATCCATCACCTGTCAGTTGCATTTTCATTGCTGTTTAATCGAAATCGTAATGAAATAATGTATCGGTAAATATGCAGGTATTGAGTTGTCATGCAGTTCATTTAAGTTTTTGACGTGTGTACTTTAGTTTACCGCCCACCATTTCAAAGGTGGATGGGTTAATGGAGGGTCACGCTATTGCTTGACATGCTCACTAATCAGTACACTCAATGCATAATTAATGTTAGGTTAGAGTGACTGAACATAACAGCTCAATACAGTTGAAGAAATGTTGTGTGGGAGTTTGGGTAAAAACTATTTTATGTTGGCTGATGGTGTGGGGAAAGGGAACGAAGTGCTTGCATAATATGCTTATATTTAATCAAAGTGTTATATTTACGTGTTCTCTTAGATATTCTGTTTGTGTTAATGTAAAAAAATTGTAAAGATAGTACAAATATTCGCTTAAAAACTACAGAATTCATTTTAGAAAAATAATAAGGATAAAATGAAAAATCCATGCTCATTTAAGCGTAAATGTTTTTAGTAGACCGAGTATTAAACTTAAAAATAAATGTTTACAATGTTATCATCTTACGCCGATGGCTTTTCTTCACTTGCATGAGACGTCTTTAAAGTTTAATTGCTGTTATTTACATATGTAAAGCTTAGGGTATTTTGCAGAATTAAAATATGCAATAAAAAAATTTAAGGAATTTAAAACAATTACCTTGTATATCATTTCAATAGGCATTTATAATCTGAACACTAAGTGGAATAAAAATAGCATTTACCCATTAATTTTAATAAAATTATGAAAACAGGAACAGTAAATTACAGTACTAATAAAATAAAACAGGCAATTCAATCAATAGTAGTTCTTTCCGAAGAAGGGATATCGTCCCTTCCATCAGTTCTCTCCTCACCAACTGAATAATGAACTACTATTTTGACTGACAGGTTTGGTTTTTCGATTTTCACGTCCTCGATTGACATCGTTTCCTTTTCGTCGTCAGTCCGCGACGTGAATCGGACCAGGAATCAGATCACTTGTGGTCAAACAATGTCCTTTGTCCCTGGGGGTGGTCGACAGCCCTGGAACGGCGTTGAGTGGAGCGCGGGTCCGCAAAAAGAGTGTCGGTAGTCTGCGCGATCAGTTCAGAGAACCTAAGAAGCAGTCTGCGCTCATTCCCGAGGGAACTATGCGAAAGAAATCACAATGGCCGTGGAGGATTTTAAGGACCACCATTGGAAGTTATCCCAGGGGAGATGAGTGGCAATGAAGAAAAACTGTGGTTTGCGTTCTGGAAATTGGGAAAAGTCGATATTTATTCTATTTCTCCGGTGTAATTGGAAAATACAACGGAAGGGTTTCGTGAAATTGTAAATTGTGATTTTCACGATTGGAAATAATTATTTGATTATGTTTGATGGTCAAATTTATAATAACGACTATTAAATTAATACGAAGACAATAGCATTAGAGAATTTAATTGGTCGACGATATTCTTTGGAGATTGTGCTTAACTCCGATTTTGTCGAAAACTGTTGACATCCAAAATATTGGGTTGGCAACTAAGTACTTTCGGTTTTTACTGATAGAGAGCGTTGCTTTATTTTTTGTATAACGTATGTTAGTGCTGTACTTTACCGTTTGTCGCGTGATACTAGTCACATTGACGTAACATCAGAAGCAAGTAGTGCGTGATTTTTATTAAAGCTGTTAGTTGTGGGTTAATTTTAAATGGAGTGCAGAAACGAACATCTTCGACATATTTTACTATTTTATTTCCGTAAAGGAAAGAAAGCTGCTGCGGTTCACAAAAAGATATGTGAAGTTTATGGTGCTAATTGCTTAACAGAGTGCACGTGTCGGAATTGGTATAAAAAATTCCGTTCTGGAGATTTTTCCCTCAATGTTCTGGTCGGCCTACTGAATTTGATGATGACCAAATCAAAGTCATAATTGAAGAGAAGCGTCATATAACTGTTCGAGAGGTTGCGGAGAGGCTACATGTATCGCACACAACAATTGAAAAACATTTAAAAAGTCTTGGGCTAGTTAACAAGCTTGATGTTTGGGTACCTCACGAATTGAAAGAAATTCATTTAACACAAAGAATCAAATTTTGCGATATGCACCTTAGATGAAATGAAACCGACCCTTTCTTAAAAAGAATCATCACTGGTGATGAAAAATGGGTCCTGTACAGTAACATAGTTCGAAAACGATCATGGAGCAAACACGATAAACCAGCTCAAACCACATCGAAAGTTGAATTGCATCCAAAAAAGATCATGCTGTCAGTTTGGTGGGATTACAAAGGTGTTGTGTTTTTTGAGCTGCTTCTAAGGAACCAAACGATCAATTCTGATGTTTACTGTCAACAATTAATAAAACTGGATGAAGCAATCAAAGAAAAATGGCCAGAATTGTAAAATCGGAAAGGTGTAATTTTCCACCAAGATAATGCAAGGCCTCGCACATCTTGGCAACTCGTGGGAAACTATTGGAGCTTGGCTGGGAAGTGATGCCACATCCCCCATACAGCCTGATCTAGCACCATCTGATTACCATTTATTTCGAAGTTTGCAGAATTCTTTGAATGGTAAAACTTTCACAAATGACGACAACCTTCACTCGCACTTGGTTCAGTTTTTTGCTGATAAGGACCAGAAATTTTATGAGCGCGGAATCATGCAGTTGAAAGAAAGATGGCAATAGGTCATTGAGCAAAATGGAAAATATACAATTGATTAAAAACTATTCTTTGTTTAATAAAAAAAGTGTTTTATTTTATACCACAAAACCGAAAGCACTTAGTTGCCACCCCAATACTTTTGATATGAAAAATTCTAATCTTAACTGCCTTTTACTTCATGTATATAATGAAGGAAATTTGTTTGAAAAGTCTGTTCCCATAATGCAACTTACGTCACATTAGAAAGACTCAAATTCACCATTCTTCGTGGTTTAAGGGTGAACAGACATGCCCATTTAGTAAGAAATCGCGGGTTTGTGGCTCGCAGTAGTAATGATATAACAAAATAAGAGTTTTACTTAAATATAACAAAAAAATAATTAACGTAAATGCTGAAACTGGTAGTCATTGATTTGAAGATAAAGATGTAGCCTTTCTAAAATTGAATTTAGGACGCGCTGCAACGTATCTGGGGTTATTAATTGTACTGTGGCCTTAATTCTATTTAGTATTTCTTTGTATTCATTTACTGGAGGCGTTGCATAAACTTTTTCCTTAAAAAAAATCCAAATGAAGAAAGGAATTCATTTCTGGTGACTTTCCAGGCCAGGAAATTTCGATCCACCTATCTGAAAAACGTTCGTCCAGCCATGCTTTTGTAATTCTTGCATTATGAGTTGGTGTACCATCGTGCACGTGATATACTACTGTGGGCAAAAAATAGTAGTAGACTTTGTTCATAATTTTTAAATTCTTAATTTATTCTTCCAAATCTATTTCGTCACCCTCAAAGTAATCCCCCCTGACCCCAATACACTTGTTACAACGTTTCTTCCAATTCTGGAAACAGTTGTTAAAGTAAATTTCAGGAATAGCCTTCAATGCGTGTAGCGATTCACGTTTAATGTCTTCAATTGACTCAAAACGGTTTCCCCGGAGCGGTCGTTTGAGTTGGCTGAATAGCCAGAAGTCACACGGAGCTAAATCAGGCGAATACGGTGGTTGCGGCACGATATTGGTTGAAAATTTGGCGAAAAACTCACGAAGAATTTATGCAGTATGCGATGGTTCATTATCGTGGTGCAAAAACCAAAAGTTGTCGGCCCATAATTCTGGCCTCTTTTTACGAATAGCATTGCGCAAACGACGCTTAACACTCAAATAGTATTCTTTGTTGACAGTTTGGCTGGGCAGAAGGAATTCAGAGTGCACTACTCCTCGATAATCGAAGAAAACTGTCAACATAACTTTGATTTTTGACTTGCTTTGACGTGGGTTTTTGGGCTTCGGCTCACCTTTGATACGATTTTCAGCCGATTGATCGTCTGTTTCCGGGTTATAAGCGTAGATCCAAGTCTCATCTCCAGTTATGATGCCTTCCATTTTGTCTTGATAGTCGGAAAGCATTGTTTCACAGATTTTGGAACAAATCGTGCTTTCACTTTTCTTAGGCCCAAATGATCTTTCAAAATGGTTTTCACTGATCCTTCCGATATTCCAACGATGCCAGTAAGGTCTCTGACTGTTAGTCGTTGATTCTCAAGCACCAATTCCTTGATTCTATTGACGTGTTGATCATCAGTTGATGTTGATGGCCGTCCTGGACGTGGTTCGTCATCAACGCGTTCTCGACCCTCTTTGAATAATTTGTACCAATCAAAAACACTTGCTCGCGACAAACAATTATCACCGAAGGCCTTTTGCAACATTCTGTACGTTTCGGCACCAGAAATTTGATTCCGTACACAAAATTTAATGGAACTTCTATGTTGAATAAATTCACTCATTGTAAAAATCGCCGAATGCAATTTTTGTACTTCAGAAAGACAAGCGTATACTAAACACTAATGATTATTTTGATGTGACATTCGGCACAGATGTCACTGATAGTCATACCAACCTAGAAAAAAAATATTTCGACGAATGGGTTTTCGCGCGAAATTTAAATTAAAAAGTCTTACTATTTTTTGCCCACAGTAGTATGTTGGCTCTGACATTTAATGAAACATTACCCAATGCAAAAAGCTGTTCAAATTAGAATTTGTCTGTTTCATGTCGTAAAAGTGCATAATAATACGCACTTTCTGTCTGCTACAATGAAATCTTTAATTCTATTTAGTACTTTTTTTCTAGTCATTGGCTGGAGGCGTTACATAAAGTTTTTCCTTCAAAAAATCTAAAGGAAGAAGGGAATTCATATCTAGTGACTTTCCAGACCATGATATTGCGATCCATGTATTTGGAAAACGTTCGTCCAACCATGCTTTTGTAATTCTTGCATTCTTGCGAAAACTTCTTTGTAGTATACATATACTATAATATATTTTAAAGAGGTACCAATTAGCAGTAACTTATATATTGTATAAACCGTCCATACGAAACAAAATTCGTTAAATGATTTATACATTTTAAAAATAAAACCTTTTCGAAGCGCCGAGTAAAAACGTTCAATATTCCAAGAACACTCATTTAAATTGTTTTCTAATCTGGACCCTTCGGGATGTTACAAAAATGGAATGGAGAGTGATTTTATTAATATAATATTGGCCCGTCTTATAGTGGCATTGTGGTGAAATGAACAGGATCAAGTTGTCAGTTTTAAAATTCCTGACATAATGAAAAATTTCGACATCATTAATTTTTGACTCGCGGGGACTTTTCAAAGAAGATTCTTAAGACTTAGGATGCTGTCATGTTACTTTATCCTGAATGAATGCCAATGTGCTTGAAAAAAAAGGACTTTAATATACTTTCATTATTTTTCTAATGAATATAACGTAATTTACACTTGGTTTTGGGTGTTTGGAAAATATATTAAAGTGTTCGGTGTAAGCATTTGGTTTTAGAAAGGATCAATTTCAATCGTTTAAAATAGTGATGGAAATATTAACAATACGAACTAGAATTTAATGATTTTAATTCCGACAAAGTTGGATTTAACACACGCAAATATATTAAAGTAAAGACGTACAGAAATAACGTTATTTTATTCTGAAAGCTGTGCGAGAAATTTAAATATAGAAATCATAAATATGTATTAATATTAAATATTGTAATGAAAACGAAAAATTAGTCATAGATCATCGTATATAAAATATGCTAAACTTTGTATTAGGTGCGCAACTAAGTCCTCGCTGTTTTTCAAGAGATGGCTCCAGTAGTAAGTGCTGGTCGATTGTGACATAACCAAAACGTCATGAACCAAGCTTAGACATATGGTAAACAAACCGCTTTGACACATTAGTGATTTTGTTTTTGTGTCATATACTTTTGTTTGTGTGAAAATGTCTGATTTTGTGCCAAATAATTGTCATTTGCGGGAAGTGTTTCTTTTCTTCTTTCATTCGAAGAAAACGGCGGCTGAAGCGCATCGAGAACTCCAAAAAGTTTACGGAGATGCTGCTCTAAGCGAAACAACGTGCCGTGATTGGTTCCGTCGCTTCAAAGACGGTGATTTCGATGTTGACGACCGTTCGCGTGAAGGAAGACCAAAAACCTTCGAAGACGCTGAATAGGAGGCATTGCTCGATGAGGATCCGTACCAAACGCATAAAGAGCTTGCTTCAGCATTAGGAGTTACCAGTCAAGCCATTTCCCAGCGATTGCATGCGTTAGGAATGATTCAAAAACAAGGAACTTGGGTTCCTTATGATTTGAACGCAACAAACGTTGAGCGTCGTTTTTTCGCTTGTGAGCAACTGCTCCAGCGGCAAAAAGGAAGGGTTTTCTTTATCGCATCGTTACGGGTGATGAAAAATGGATTCATTACAGCAACACAAAGAGAACAAAATCATGGGGACTGCCCGGTCATGCTTCTGCGTTGTCGGTTCGTCCGAATATTCACGCTGCGATGGTTTTGCTGTGTATTTGGTGGGACCAGGGCGGTGTTATTTACTATGAGCTGTTGAAACCGAACGAAACCATCACTGGGGAACGGTATCGAACTCAATTGATGCGATTGAGCCGAGCACTGCGCGAAAAGCGGCCACAATACGAGTAGAGGCACGAAAAAGTGATTCTACAGCGTGACAATGCTCGGCATCACGTTGCCAAACCCATTAAAACCTACTTAGAAGCGCTCAAATGGGAGGTCCTACCCCACCCGCCATATTCCCCAGATAATGCGCCGTCTGATTATTACCTGTTCCTTTCGATGGCACATGGTCTGGCTATTAAGCAGTTCCGCTCATATGAAGACATCTCAAAATGACTTCATTCGTGGATAGCCTCAAAAGACGAATACTTCTACCGTGACGGTATTCGAGCTCTGTCAGAAAGATGGGAAAAAGTTGTCGCTAGCGATGGGCAATATTTTGAATAATTCATTTGTAAACATTTTTTCACAATAAAGTTGCATTTTCATCAAAAAAACAGCGAGAACTTAGTTGCGCACCTAATACAATTTCACTTTTAGGAGAAATCGAATATTTCGCCAAATATTTTACACTTTTTGGTAATAATTAAGATTCAAATCTTACAAATATTTTACAAGGAACCAAGAAATCATCTAATCTCAACGCGTCTAAGCGTTTGTAGCAAAATTATTCAAGAAATAATCCATCTACACATTCAAAAGTACACATTTTAATAACAATAATATAATAGTAATAAGTTTAATTTCTAAAGTAAAGTGCATTCAACAAATATCATTGTACATATGAAAATAACAATCAATATATATTACGTACACACTCATGTGCCAGAAACACATCTCAAAAGAAAAAAGATGTTATAAATTTGGACATAAAAAGTCATTCATACAATAACAATTTATTGTAAGCAGGTACCATTTAAGGGTTGCTTTTAAAAATACAGAAATATATTACATATTTCTAATAGAAAGTGGTAAGTTGTGCAATTTACATCCTATAAAATATGTTGCTTTTTGTAACATATATTTTGTATGCGAAGCAGGTAATAAATAATTATCAGTTCGTGTATCATATTTATGAATTACAATGCCACTCGAAAAAGCGTTTTTGTTTCTAAAATTTTGACATCGTCTTTTCAAGTTTTTCATTTTCTCTGATTTAAACCCAAAGAGCTAGACAAGTCTGAACATCAAAATCGTTTCTAGGATATTCAAAAGTATCATCACATAAATACTTGTTAATATACATTAACTTTTGAAAAATACCAATTTTTGTGAGCTCTCTACCATAAGAATACAAACTCACTACTTTCTCTAACAAAATCATTCAAACTTTAGAGATAATCTATTTACACTTCCAGAAGTTCACATTTTGACATGTTTTTTTAAGCTTCCTTATTCTCTCTGGATTAAACCCAAAGAGCTAGACAAGTCTGGACATCAAAATCGTTTTTAGGATATTAGCAAATATATAGCAATATAGCAAAATCACTCAAACTTTAGAGATAATCTATTTACACTTCCAGAAGTTCACATTTTGACATGGTCTTTTTAAGTTTCTTTATTCTCTCAGGATGAAACCCAAAGAGCTAGATAAGTTTGAACAACAAAATCGTTTCTAGGACATTCGAAAATATAATCACATAAATACTTGTTAATATACATTAACTTTCCAGTAATACCAATTTTTGCGAGTATACCCCTTTGGAAAAATTGAGATTTTCGTCAAAATAAAAATATTCGAATTTAGGCTTCGTAGTTTGTAAAACAGTAGTTCTCAACCATCAGAATACAATTTCACTATTTTCTATAACAAAATCATTCCAACTTTAGAGATAATCCATTTACACTTTTAGAAGTTCACATTTTGACATCGTCTTTTTAAGCTTCTTTATTTTCTCAGGATTAAACCCAAAGAGCTAGACAAGTCTGGACATCAAAATCGTTTTTAGGATATTAGCAAATATATAGCAATATAGCAAAATCACTCAAACTTTAGAGATAATCTATTTACACTTCCAGAAGTTCACATTTTGATATGGTCTTTTTAAGTTTCTTTATTCTCTCAGGATGAAACCCAAAGAGCTAGATAAGTTTGAACATCAAAATCGTTTCTAGGATATTCAAAAGTATCATCACATAAATACTTGTTAATATACATTAACTTTTCAAAAATACCAATTTTTGTGAGTATACCCCCTTGAAAAAATGAGATTTTCCTCAAAATAAAAATTTTCGAATTTAGGCTTCGTAGTTCGTAAAACAGTAGTTCTACACCATCAGAATACAAAGTCACTACTTTCTATAGCAAAATCCTTCAAACTTTAGAGATAATCCATTTGTACTTTCAGAAGTTCACATTTTGACATCGTCTTTTTAAGCTTCTTTATTCTCTCAGGATTAAACCCAAAGAGCTAGATAAGTCTGGACATCAAAATCGTTTCTAGGATATTCGAAAGTATCGTCACATAAATACTTGTTAATATACATTAACTTTTGAAAAATACCAATTTTTGTGAGTATACCCCCTTGAAAAAAATTGAGATGTTCATCAAAATAAAAATTCTCGAATTTAGGATTCGTAGTTCGTAAAACAGTAGTTCTCAACCATCAGAATACAATTTCACTATTTTCTATAACAAAATCATTCCAACTTTAGAGATAATCCATTTACACTTTTAGAAGTTCACATTTTGACATCGTCTTTTTAAGCTTCTTTATTTTCTCAGGATTAAACCCAAAGAGCTAGACAAGTCTGGACATCAAAATCGTTTTTAGGATATTAGCAAATATATAGCAAATCCTTCAAACTTTAGAGATAATCCATTTGTACTTTCAGAAGTTGATATTTTGACATCGTCTTTTTAAGTTTCTTTATTCTCAGGATTGAACCTAAAGTCTGGACATCGAAATCGTTTCTAGGATATTCAAAAGTATCATCACATAAATACTTGTTAATATACATTAACTTTCCAGAAATACCAATTTTTGCGAGTATACCCCTTTGGAAAAATTGAGATTTTCGTCAAAATAAAAATTTTCGAATTTAGGCTTCGTAGTCCATAAAACAGTAGTTCTCAGCCATCAGAATACAAACTCACTATTTTCTATAACAAAATCATTCCAACTTTTGAGATAATCCATTTACACTTTTAAAAGTTCACATTTTGAAATCGTCTTTTTAAGTCCTTTCTCCCCTCTGAATTAAACCAAAAGAACTAGATGAGTTTGCATCCCAAAAAAACCGATGGCATGACCTTCTCTGCAGACGAAACGGTCTTTGCCTTCTTTGGAGCCAGTTCTCCCATTTGAGTTCATTGTTTTGATTGTTCTTTTGTCTCGGGTGTGAAGTGATGGACCCATGTTTCATCCATGGTTATGAAACGGCGCAGGAATTCTGTAACGACGACCAATTTTCTCCATTTTTACAAATTCACTGAAAACGTTCACTATTGATGGTTGCCAAACAAATACTAAATAACGTGGCGTCTTAAAACTTGAAACATATTCTTTATAGATTGTGTACTTTCTAATACTGTGATATTTTTTCAAACAACTACCGCCATCTCTAGGCCAGGCCGGGTACTTATGTGACCACCTTCGTCTTCAAGTCTAATACTCTGTTTGTAATAATTTTACACATTCTAACTGTACCTTCATTCAATTGTTTATGTTATATCGGTATCGAATCATATAATTTCTACTTATGAACTTATATATATAGCACTAACACTTCCTAAATAATATTACATCTATTCCCTAAAAAACAAGCAAGCAATTTCGTGAGCTCTCGAATAAAAACCGCCGCAAAACCCTTCGAGTGGGTGTCGGCAAGAAGCAGATTACGTTATAATAAATAAATACAGGCGGCACGATACGCCAAAAGGGTTAAAAGCGCCGTGCAGTGAACGTTCGTATTTATGCGAAACCATCGGCGGAGGAATGAGTTTCGGTTACAGCTATCTGCATATAAGTGTGAAAGCTATCTTACCCATTATCACTGGCACGCTGCGCCCTCGGGATATTAATGTGGCGAGGAGTAAGGGATTAGAGTGGGGAACGGTTCCTAATTATACGGAATCACCGCCGATTCCCGCAGCACCCTTTGCCGAAACACCACCGACACAACCTCAAGGCAATAGTGAAAATACGAGTGTCTATCTATACTGGAGGTGCACTGTAAGACAACAGTGGCTGTGTGTAGCGTTGGAGCGGCACAGCCTCGTGGCTATATGATGATTATGTCTTTCCTAACAATCTCTTTAGAACCCTCGAGTGCACTTTGCGGCATACGCGAGCATTATGTTCAACAAGATACCAACTATTCCGTAATTACAAATTAAAAGCTGTTTTCTATTAGTAGTCGCTCTAATAATAAATCAAGATACCTCCGTCCATTTCTAATGCTTAATAAAAAATGCAAAGAGTATAGATACGCGTCAGTAATTATGAGATGTTTGTGTAGCAAATCGAATGCAAATTTGAATAAATTTGGCGTCCTTGAAGTGTGTAAATCAGAGTGAAGCGTCCAACCAACCCTTCAAAAAAGGTTTCTAAAATGATATTCTTGTACATATGTAAAGCGTTCTTCAATTAGCGTCTTATTGGGTGTATATATAATGGCCCAACGCTTAATGTGGAGTTGATTCTTTAGGATTGATCATCCTTCAGTTCTTCATTCTGTTTAGGATAATATAGGTGTACCTTATTCTTTGTTTGTGGCACGAGGGCTTTTCCGAAGGAATACTGACGTTCCGATAAAGAAAACACAGTATAATACATGCAGACCAACGTCTTTCCAAGCTTTTAATATCCTTGGTAGAATACGATTTGTCTAACTCCTCAAAATAAGCTATGACTTCAGTATTTAACGTGAATCTTCGCCCAGTGAGTCATTTCTTTAGCTTTGGGATGATGTTGTCATCTATGGAAGCCAAATCTACTTAGTATGCTGGATGTTGAAGCACTTGGAAACGTGAACAGTTTTTGTAGCAACAAAGAATATTTTATTTTTGAGCTGATGTGGATCCTTAACCTTTGCCGACTCTGCAAAATAAGCTAGGACTTCATCGTTTGTAGTGAATCTTCAGCGAGTTATTTCTTCAACTTTGAGAAGAGGTAGTAATTTCTGGCAGCCAAATTTATTAAATATGTCTCCTGCTAAAGAACTTGCAATCGTAGATCATTTTTGTAGCAGTAGGACCTGCGTAGAGACGCATTATCGTGGTGAAAAAGTATTTTGTTTCTGACTAGATGTGGATCCTTAGCCTTTGTCCGACTCTGAAAAAGAAGCTACGACTTCATCATTTGAAGTAAATATTCGTTTCTGGAAGTCAAATTTTGTGAATATGTCTCCTGTCAAAGCAATTGGAAGCGTGGATCATTTTCGTAACAATAGAACCTATGTGAAGGCACATTATCGTAGAAAAAGCATTTTGTTTTTGGACAGAGATGGATGCTCTTTTGTTTGATTGAGTAGCGAAGTGTAACGGTTCTGCCTTGTTCCATGTATATATTCAATGAGCGTCACATACCAAGAATTCCAAAAAACCATAACCACCATCTTTCCTGCAGATGGAATCATTTTCATACATAGAGAAAGAGGAATAAAAAGTATTTCGTTTAGGGCATTGGAAATTCTGTATCCAGTTGTATGTCATATTTTCTTAACAATATTCTACCATATACGATGGCAGAAGTCTCTTTGTAAGGACCAATCTCCACCTACCGTAACAAAAAATGATAAGCATCTGAGTTTAAAGGTAACTGAACCAGCATATTTGATGAACAACGTAGTGGCCGCTGTGTAATCCAGAAATGCATAGAATATGATATTTCTATAGTTGCGCTTTAGAATATTAATTTCCCATTGGTAAATATCACGTTTTTGACAAGCTTTTAGATTGGTACAGTACACGATTATACAGGGTTTTCCAATAAGAGTGATATGATTTCTTAAAAAAAAACACTTATTGTTAAGAAAATTCAAAAGTTTTTTCGATACAATTAAGTTCTAAATAAAACGTCGTTCAAATGGCCTCCACGATTTATTCTGCAGCAACGAGTTCGATGAACCCAATTTTCGAGCATTTTTTCCACTAAATCTAGTCGTATGTCATGAATATTCAATATTGACTTGTAAAGCTTGAAGAGAGTCTGGTTTATTTCGATAGACCAATGACTTCAAATAACCCCACAAGAAATAGTCTAATGGTGTTAAATCATAACTTCTTGGAGGCCATTCAATATCACAATTTCTTGAAATAATCGAATCTCCAAACTTTTCTCGCAATAATTCAATTGTCGCATTTGCTGTGTGGCACGTAGCCCCGTCTTGTTGGAACCAAATGTTGTCAAGATCAACTTCTTCCAATGTCGGCCATAAAAAGTTGGTTATCATCAATCTATACCGCTCTCCATTGACAGTAACGGTGTTACCAGCTTCATTTTGAAAGAAGTACGGACCGATGATTCCACCATACCAAAATCCACACCAAACTGTCAATTTAGGTGAATGTAATGGTTTTTCATAAATAATTTGTAGATTTTCTTCGCAGCAGAATCGACAGTTTTGTTTATTTACCACACCATCCAGATGAAAGTGAGCCTCATCAGAGAAGATGATTTTCTTAAAAAAATCGTTATCGTTTTCAAGTTATTCCAAGGCAAAAATCAGCAAATTCACGACGTTTAGTCCAATGGCTTCAGTTCTTGAGTGAGAACAATTTTATGATGCAAACCCAAATCCTTTCTCAAAATCCGCCAGGTTGTGGTGTGAGACAGTCGCAATTGTTGAGAACGTCTTGGAATCGACAAATTACGGTCTTCAGTAACACTTGCCTGAACGGCAGCAATATTTGCATTACTTCGAGCGGTTCTTTGTTTTATTGGCACTTGAAAATTATGTAAAGAAAATGTAACCTAAAAATTTTTAACAATTCGACGAATAGCGAGCACACTTGGACGATTATTACGACCATAAAATGGCAAAAGCGCACGAAAAGTTGCAATTGAAGAACGATTATTTTGATAATAAAACTGAATAATTTGTAAACGTTGTTCTTGCGTTCTCTCCATGATCAAATTGTAAACACTACTGAATACAATGAAAAACAAATGACAGATCATAACATGTTACAAATGGCCGATATGTCGCTTCAAAATCATATGATCCCTATTGGAAAACCTTGTAGATGGTAATTTCTACTTCTACTTAGCAAATTCTTTAGATTCTTTCTTTTGTTAATCTCATATTATTCATATGTTTTAAGCTCACATTTTCCTGTTGGCAGACCCACTAGTCATTCTAACAAACTTTTCGAGCGTATTCAGCCATCTTCGTCTGAGTTAGTGTCAATGATTCCTTATGTAATATAGGATAAAGAGAAGTGAGATTAACAAAAATAATCTAGTAATGGGCGCATCCAAAACATATGCACGAGGTACTAAATTCATCGCCAACTTCGTTTCTTCAAAATGCAATAAATATAAAACACATTTTTTTTTACCAGGGATGACAAATGCATATGTGTACTGTTTCCTCTCTCAACTGCATTGTAACGTTTTTAAAACGAATGCAAAAAAACGGACATAAAATAAAATAATTCATCGCCACTGGCAACAAATTTGCATATTGCTTTTAACCGTGTTATTAATAATACAGTCGACTTGTTTTGTGAATGAATTACATAACAGGTAATTACCGTGCCTGCACAAATTAAATGAAATTATTTATGAGTAATTTTTTTTTTTTAAATTGCATGAATAGTTTTCAATGTAATAAAATATCCGATAAACGTGGACAATATACTAAATATGGAAATATTGGACTTTCAATTAAACATTTAATAAATAACTTTCGACAGGAAGAACATCTTCACACTGAATTACCTTAAATCACTCTTCAGTAAGAAGCAAACGCACTGTTGGTACATGATTTCACAGTATAGCTATACAGAAAAGCCGCGAAACACTTTACTGTACAGGTTGGTAGAAAAGTTTTGAAAGCAAAAATGAAACAATGTGAATTTTTAACTGAAATTAGTTTTTTTATTCAATGTAATCTCCCTCAACTTCAATACATCTATTTCAATGATGCTCCAATAATGTTATACCATCTCTGTAATGATTTTTTGCAAGCTCTGCAAAATACTGTTCCACGGCTGAAATAGCTTCTTCATTCGATGAAAAACGTGTTCCACGAACGAATTGTTTCAAGTTTCTGAAGAGGTAGTAATCACTCTGAGCCAAATCTGGTGAATATGGTGGTTATCCAAGCAATTCGTACTTAAATTCATTCAATTTAGCCATCGTCGAAACACTTTTGTGTGAAGGCGCATTGTCTTGATGAAAAAAATTTTTTTTTTGCTAAACAAGGTCTTTTTTACGAATTTTTGCATCCAGTTGATTTGAAAGGTTACAATAATACTCTGAGTTAATTGTTTTACCTTTTTCATGATAATCAGTTAATAAAATTCCTTCTGCATCCCAAAACACTGATGCCATAACCTTTTTTGCCGATCGTCCTGACTTCACCTCTTTTGGACTTGAACAACCAACCGTGGTCCACTGTGATCGTTCTTATTTCAATTTAGGATCATGGTGGTAGATCCAAGTCACATTCATAGTTATAAAACGACGCAAGTAATCAGTTTTATTCCGCTTGAAACGCACCAAGTTACGCTGAGAAATTTGTTTTCGATCCAGTTTTTGTCGAATTGTTAACGAATGCGGCACAGACTTTCCAAACAGCTTTTTCATATGTAATTCTTCATGTAAAATATGGAGTACTCGTTCGTCTGAGATGCCTATGGTATCAGCAATTTCACCCTTAGTTAAATTCGGATCTTCACTAACCATATTATGTACTTGCTCAACGATTTCTGCTGTTGCAGTTTTTGACCGTCCACTACGTGGTTCATCTTCAACGCTAGTACGACCACGTTTAAACTCTACTACTGCACTGAAACAGTTTCAGTGCAGTAGTTCAGCCCTGAAGATGTCCCATACAGATGGGTACGAAACGTCGGCAGATATACAAGTGACGCGGTTCCAGCCCGGAAACCCAGAAGCAGATAGTTTTTACACAAGTATTATGAATCCTCCGACAGAACAACATTACAAAAAATTTTATTAAAATTAATACAATAGTTTAAAAAAAAACCCTCCGAACTTCATAGAAAAAGACATCAGACGTCGACAACTGGGAAAGTGATGGTGTCAGTATTTTGAAATGCAAAACGAATTCTCTTCAAGAAAGAAAAAATCTTTTGAGTTTACTATTCAATCTTTTTGGACAGACTCAAGGGTAACAATTATGGAAAAGCGTTCTAGGATGACAAAAAATGTATTTTTCCACCAGTAATTTACGGGAATTCGCTTTGAACTGTTTCAGCATATACCATTTTCATCTGATTTGGTTTCTAGAGACTTCTAATCTGTTAACGAAACTCAAATTTCTTGGTTGGACAAAAATTTGAGTTTACTTAAGAAGCCATCAAGATGGTTAACACTTATTTTGAGGGTCTTCAAGAAAACCACTTCATGGAAGGAGTGACGAATTTGGAAATACGTTGGGTTAAGTGAGCCGATGTCCTAAGGGTTTTGCCCAAAAAATGTGGAATGCAAAAATGAAATGCGAAACTTCCGTTATTGTTTTTCATGTAGAATCAAGTTGATTACCAAATCATCTTCGTATTATAAGGAGACGCTTTTCAAATTGAATACAACAAACATTTTATAAAAGATAATTCAGTGCCATTATCCATATTTTATTATTCTAGAAATAATTGATGTCCATCCAACTTGTTTCTCTTCGCGCCTCTTTGTACTCCTATTGGTTTTCAATCCTCTATCGGAAGACCTGCATCATTTCCCTCGGTCTCGGTCCGGTGAGCTTCAAGGGATAAATTTTAATATAAGTGAATATGTTTTCTTTTGTGTACATTAAAATTCACGCATTCATCTTCATGGAAACGTCTGTTCGAGCTAGTTCGCCGATTCCCTTCCCACACTAAATTAAACCTAGTCTACGTTGGCGCGTTTATTAAAAGAACAACGTAACACCACCGCCAACAACCAAACGATACACGAAAAAAGAACATCGCGAGCGTATAAATAATTACAAATAAAGACCGGTAATAGCGTACGCATTGCGGACTTTAATTTTAATAAAACACGTTCTGGCTCCGCTCGAATGTTGCATAATCTTTTTTTTTACCAGCATTAGTATCTCGTATGCTCTTATGTAGACGAGGTGGCGGGAAATATTTACGGGCGGACATTGGCGCTACGAGGTTTCCGAAGGAAATGAAATAATGGTCAATGAATAACATTGGAAGGCAATCGTGATGGCAGGTATATACGTTGATGTATATTAGAATTTAATGAGTTTTATCAAGACTAGCACATGTGTTCATGGCCGAAGTGCATTGAAAAGATTTCATTTGTTTTCCTAAATATAGTGATTTGTTTCCATCCCATTCTCTGTGCAAACAAGTCCACACGTTTTCTCAAATGACCCGAATGACCATAATTATTTCACTGTGCTGTAATTTGTTGGCTACAGCTGATATTTCATGGAACGTAGTACTTTTCGTAGCCCGCACTTCCCCTCTTATTTTGTAGCAGCAATTTTAAAACAATTATCGAGAAATTCGTAAAAAAATTACACGAAGTAATATACTACTCGTATATTACACAACAGGCTAATCCAATTATAGAGCAAAACTTATGTACCAAGTTGTTAAATAAGCTTTATCGTTCGATAAGAGATGGCTCTATTAGGTTCGTCGTTTTATTTTTCAAAAAATTGTATTACATTTTTACAAACGCTTGTGAAGTTTTCTCAATTTATATTTTCTTATGTGACTATTGTTTGCATTCCTGGACATATGGAGTAAAGCAGCTTTTCAGTGTAAGTTTGAACCATGAGAAACATTAGAAGATGAAGCAAACGTTGTTGAACTGAATCCATTGTAAAAGATATAGCGAACTCGGTTCTCAAGATAGAATTGTATTCACTTAAGGAGAAAAAGCGTGAAACTGTAAGAAGATAATTTATCCAATAATCTATTATCTTAATCACTAAGATTGATATATAACCCCTTTCCACATTAACTTTTGTAATTCTGTATTCGCATTTCGACAACTAAGTTGTCATCATCAGCAGATAATTGCAAAGTGTCGCACCTGGTGAACCACGGCGAAAAATACCTGTACGGAAACATACTCCGTACGCGTCTCTACCGTTGAGAACCAAGATGTACACTATTATCTATTGTGAAGTGTACACTGGAACACAACTATTTGTTTGCCAAAAGTTTTTGAAGAAATGAGGAAGACAAACCAAAAACGACCGTCTCCACTATGAGAACGTGAGCTCTCATAGGTCGGTTCAAGCAATTGAATATTTGACCGAGCAAAACATTGTGGTTGATAAGCCATCCGCCGTACAACCCTGATCTAGCACCCTGTGATTTCTTTTTGTCCCCACACGCGAAGAATAAGCTTCGTGGTCAACGGTTTTCTACGCCGGAAGAGGCAGTTGAGGTATTGAAAACTCATATTTTGGAGATACCGCCTCCACAGTGGTAGTAATGCTTTTCGGATTGGTTTAAACGAATGCAAAAGTGCATTGGTTTTCAAGGAATATTTTGAAAATCAATAAAACTATTTTCGATAATAAAAAAATTTTTGTTTGCTATTCCTGAAATATCAACGGTCACCCTCGTATTTTGTTGTAGCTGTAAGTATTGGCAGTGTTGTTGAAATTTCTGTTTGAACTGGCAAAAACATTATTGAACTAATTTGCTGCACTGCAAGTCATATAAGCTTTGCCCATTTGACGAAATTGTCATTTATTTAGTAAATTTATATTTTCAAATATTTTTTCAGAATTTAAACTTGAAGTAAGTTAACGTTGTTAAAAAGGCTATTAATTAGGTTATGAAAAATTTTCGATTTTTCTATATGCAATAATGGCACCAATTTTCACATTATCCCTTTTGAAACGAAACGTAATGAATCAAATTCGTGCATTTATCATCACACATCCGCGAACACGCTGTATAAATGCAGCAACTCCACCTATACTTTTATCAACTGTCGCATTAAAATTTTATAGTCGACAAATAAAACAACAGAATAGATATGTGTCTGTGTACATGTATCATCAAATGGTGACCGCTCTCGCGAATCCAATAGCGAATTTTCTAAACCAGTGGCTATAAATGAGATAATATTGTAAATATGTAATCGATGGACTCAGGCGGTAGCCAGAAATTATTGTATGTTCTGTTCGAAATTGATACCGTACAGAGGCAATATTAAAAGGCCGTTATTCTACAATATTTTCTGGTCGACTGGGAAAGGGGGCACGTGGGGCTACGCTGAAGCACGAGAAATACATGTCAGTGTCTTGAAATGTTTTGATGGGCATCATGGCGAGAGAAATTAAAACTTAAGTGAATGAGTTCATTTGGTTTACAAACATTATGTTAGAACGATATGCATACATATCTAATTAAGGTTATATTTGAATATTTATGCGATATATTGTCTTTATTACACTTTCCCTTATTTCCTTTTTTCACAAATTTTATTGAAGATTTTATTTGATTAACTTGAAAATATACATGATAAAAACAACTTAGTTGTCAAAAACATACTATGGATTAAAAACTATATCGTGGTCGGTCGATTATTTTTAATTAAGTTAACTACAGTACAAAGGGTACTAGGAAAGTTTTGCAATACAGCTTTGTTTATTTAATTTTTTCAAAGTAATTTCCTCTACACTCAATACACCACTCCATCCTCCGAAACCAATCTTTAAACCAGTTCGCCAAGTTTTACTAGGAAGTAAAGCACACTCGTTGTCCCAAGCCCGTAGAAGGTCCTCGTCACTGGAAAACCGCCTCCCTTTTAGCTTCATTTTTACATGCGGGAACAGTGCAAAGTCGCAGGGAGCAAGATCTGGAGTGTAGGGAGGATGCTCGAGAAGTTTCAATCCTGTCGTGGTCAAATATTCGGTGTCCATTCTTGACTTTGGCCGCAGGTGCTTCATAGATCCAATAACTTTAAGCAGGCACTGTTCAGTATACCACTTAGCTGTGACTGTCTTCTGTGTGTCCAAAACGACGCGTTCCACAATTCCACTCGATTTGAAAAATAAAATCATTTTCTTCTTCACAGATCGGGATTTTCTGACAACTACAGGTGTGTCCTCATCATCAAAGACCCAAACTTTGTCTTGAGCTTTGGTCGGCACATCGTAATAGTACAACCAAACCTCGTCACCTGTCACGATCTTGTGCACATACCGAGACTGTCCCATATTAAACTTTTTTAGCATCTCCCTGCACCAAGTCACACGTCGTGTCATCTGCTCTTCAGTCAGTCGATACGGCAACCAGAGAGCACAAAGTTTCTTCACGTGCAAACGATCATACGGAATCGAACGAATTGCTGGTGCATGTACCCTGTATCTGTCGGGAGGTCACTCGCCTGTCCTCGCCAAGCATTTTCCTCCCAGTAGTAACGTTTTCCTCCGCAACTGACGTTCGTGGCCTTCCCAGCCTCTCAGCATCCCCCACAGTTAAATTTCGCCTTTGGAATTCTCAATACCACCTGAATATCGTTGTGCGATGTGGAGAAACATCACCTATCGCAAGAGTCATTTCTTCGAAGCACTGGTCTATGTTCAAACCGCGCACAAAATTGTAACGCAAAACTGCCCTTATCTCATTTCGTGGCCACGATACCATCGCGAGCACTTTGCACTCTCACTGCTAATGAATAACTGAGCCCTTCGACTTGACGCGGCGGCTACTATGGACGTTGAACGTGTCTCAACATGCAGCAACAAGCAGCTTCCTACGATTCATTGTTGCGTCATATTGCAAAACTTTCCTAGCGCCCTTTGTAATACCTGATTAGAAGCATTATCTAAATTTTAAAATGCTTATAGCTCAATTACGAGCTTTGGTTTCATATTGATTAGGTATTTTCTACTTGAAATTGCTTCAGTAACAAATCCTTAAACTGTAGCAATCATGTCATGGGACACCCAGTATGTTTAAAAATCCATAAACAAAGTACAATATAAGAATCAAGAGAATAAACCTCGTATCCTCTCTAAATCCTTTTATTACTTTATTTTCTTTTAATTAATGATAATTCTGAACGGAAAAAAAATATTCGCAGTGGTACTCGTTCGGAAGACGATTTGTTTTCTCTCTATTCTCACATATACGTCCAAAATATAACTACAGGATGATTTTAGAAATAACATTATTCCATTTGTTACGAGAGAAAAAAGAATCTGTTCTAACAGTGGAAAGCCTGGGGCTTGCGGCCTCTTACGGTCCAACAATATACAATCATATCTGTGTTTAATGATTCAAATACGGGTGAAAAGAGGAAAATATACACACAAAATCATTCGAATATTCGTTTTGTTTAGTTTGTGCGAACGCGAACGGTACCTTTGGCGAAAGTCTTTTAGTGACCGTGTACATATGAACATACACACGTGCCCGCCTACACAAAGATTCAATTTAACTCTCCATTTGCAAAGAAGCGACTGCTATTAATTTATTTGATGTAAATTAAGCTCGCCCAAATTCTTGTTAATAAGCCTGTGTAATACAATACATATTGAGAGGAAATGTAAAAAGAATAATCTGTATGTAGGTAAAATTTCAATTTGGATAATGAAATTTATTTAAATACAGCATTTGTTTGTCCGATTTTTTTTCCAAAAAAGCTGTCTTATGAATTGTTAAATTCTCCAGCTTTAATTGGTAACCTGTGAGAAAATCGTCCAAGTACACTCAAACAATAATTTGTCATAGTGACAAAATAAATTAATGCTGAGCAGCAATCCCATATAACGTTCATGACTACAAGAAGCAACTATCTACTGATCAGCATTACAACCAATCCCATTTTCTAATAAAACCTAAAATGTCTGGAATGGCATCTAAAGAGAAAAGCCCAATTAGAGAAACCATGTCAAAACTAAAAGATATGAGCTAATCTCGAAAATCAAACTTGACAAAATGTTGAAAGGTGTGTGGTTAAGAATATTATATTTGCCTCCGGGCCGTCAGGAAGGTCACCAATAGACGGAGAGACAGTTGGTCATCAATTTCTCAACATAATAAAGGCCAGTAAAATATGTGACCCTTATTTTACTGGCGTTTATTATTTGAGAAATCGATGACCAACTGTTCTCCGACTTTGGTGGCTTTTCTGATGGCTTGGAGGCGATCATAATATTTTGAACAACACACCCTAACATAAGGAGGAGATGAAGAATTTTCTACAACCTTAGTAATAGTAGATCAAGCTATCAAGATGTTTCGGAATATTAAAGAAAATACTATCTTCTTCTGGGCTTCCGGGCTGGAATCGCACTGAAACTGTTTCAGTGCAACAGACAGTAGCAGTACTTGAACCCCGAAGATGTTCATATGAGTGGGTACGAAACGTCGGCAGTTATACCAGTGACGCGGTTTCAGCCCGGCAGCTCAGAAGAAGATAGTATGGACCACGACCGTGAAAGTCTACGTACCAGTCTAGAGAAGATGCTTAGTCATAAGTCGTTTTTTTTAGATAATGAAAAAGGCTAATACAGAGGCTGTTCTAAATATGAAAAACTACAGAAATTTTAAAGAATTTTTTTTGTTTTTCAAAATAATTCTTTTTTGGTTAAATTACACTTCTTCATTTTTTTAATTCGTTTCAGAGAGCAGAATTTGGTACATGGTTTTCTCGTGATGTGTAATTTATAAATTAATCACTCTTTTATTTCTATCACATTTTTGTAGAGAAACTAAATAGCATTGATAATATTTCTTATTATTTATCACGACGCATACAACGAACGTATTCAGCGGGTTTTGACCACGGATCCTCGTTCCTTCTGGAGCTATATTAAATCTAAAGCATGTTCCAGTCGAATCCCTAATGTCTTGATGGATGCCGACTGTGAATACAGCTCCCCAAATAGTATCGTCAATGCTTTCGCTGCAAACTTTTCTAGAGCTTTTGTGCCGTCGATTCCGATCAGCGATTTACCGAATCTCTCATTTGATAACCCAATAGTGAGTATTACGTGTTTTTCTTTTGATGAGGTGTATGAGTGTATAACAAAGATTAGTAATAAAACCACTGCTGGTAATGACAATATACCCAGCTTCCTAATCAGAGACTGTGCTTCTGTCTTTGCAAGTCCTTTACATTTCATATTTAATCTTTCCTTGCAGACCTGTGCTTTTCCTGAGGTATGGAAGATCGCAAGAATTTGTCCTGTTCTTAAGAAGGGAATGGCTAGCGACATCAACAACTATCGCCCTATTGCTATTCTTTCTGTCTTTGCCAAGATTTTCGAATCCCTGCTTCACAAGCGTATATCATTTGCTACTAAATCATTAATCTCTCCATATCAGCATGGATTTATGGCACGACGATCTACAGTTACTAACCTCTGCACGATTTCTCAGGCCATTGCTGAGGCGTTGGATGAAGGTGGACAGTTGGATGTTGTATATACAGATTTTTCTAAAGCTTTTGATACTGTGGATCATACCATTTTGTTACACAAGTTGGATTCTTTTGGTTTTGATGATGCTTTGCTAGGATTTTTCAGTTCGTATTTAACTAATCGGTATAATTATGTTTACTACAATGGTTTCAAATCCAAATATTATGTGTTAACTTCTGGTGTGCCGCAGGGTTCGAATCCTGGGCCACTTTTGTTTGTGATTTTCGTTAATGACCTTATTGCTGCGATCGAATGCCCAGTACTAGCGTATGCCGACGGTTTGAAAATTTACAACAGAATTGCCTCAATTGATGATGTTCGACTTTTGCAGGAGGCTTTGACTTTTATCTCTGTCTGGTGTACCAACAATAATCTGTCCCTAAATATTGAAAAATGTTATTCAGTCTCTTATACACGAAAATTGAATAGGATTGAGTACCTATATCATATTGATAACGTGTTAGTTTCGCATGTGGATTCTATAAGGGATTTTGGTGTTGTTTTCGATTGCAGGCTGTCCCTTTCTGACCATGTTTCGGTTATGCTAACGAATGCACACAAGGTTCTTGGCCTTATCATGCGAACTTGCAGGAGCTTTACAGACACGGAATGCATTTCCTCTTTATTTCGTGCGTTAGTGCGTAGTAAGCTGGAGTATGCTGCAGTGGTGTGATACCCTATTTACGATAATCAAATTGATGCCGTGGAACGAGTGCAGAGAAAGTTTTTGAAATACTTGTCATTCAGAGAAAATGGTTTTCATCTGGGACACGACACTGACTATGGGGAACTTCTATTTAGTTATGGCTTTGAGTCCTTGGCAGAACGGAGGCGAAGTGTCAGTGCTACGTTTATGTCCGGCTTGATTTCGGGGGGAATTGATGCGCCAGAGCTGTTGGCCGGCGTAGGTTTTGCGGTTCCACGCCTGGAGTCGAGGTTCGGTGATCCTTTGGCAATGGGAACGCCAAGAACCAACATTCTGTTTAGGGCTTCACTTACGCACGCGGCTAGGAATTTCAACCAACTGCATCGTTGCGGTGTTTGATTGGATTTAATTTTATTTGTTTATTTATTTAACTTATATTCAGTGCTATTATTTTGTTATTCATTTTTTTTTTGTGTTTTTGATTTTTTTTATATGTATTATCAATGTAATTGTAATATTTGGTTTGTAAACCCTATAGGAGTACTCTTTTGGGTTGTTAATAAATATTATTATTATTATTATTATTACTATTATTATTATTATTATTATTATTATTATTAAAATTAAAATTAGGTTTCAATGCTGAATTATGTGAGTTTGTGGTACTTAGATAGTCCTATACATGTAATTCTAGAATGTTGTCGTAACTTAAATATTTACGCACTTCGGCTTAAGTTCTCTATACCGTATGTATATCTTTAACGTAGGCTCCTTTCGGGTGATAATCTACACGATTGAGATACTTATATGTTTCGGAGAAAGACGCGTTAATTAGAAGGGTAGAGAAGGATCTGTCCTCAGTCAGACGTGACAGAATATTTTTTAATTAAACAATACAAGTCTTGTCAGCGTTCGCTTTGGATTTAAGGGCTCAGGTACTGAAATTAATATATCAAATATTTAAATTCCCATGAAATTGTGTCGCTTTAGAGTTCTGAATTATACATAACACACGGAATACATTATTGACAATGAAAAGTGAAATTGAAGACTTGACAGATTTATATATTATACAAAATGATTATTGATTGTTATCAATTCCTAATAAGGTATTTTACATTGAAACAAGTTCAGAAGTAATCGATATTCGCCGACTTTATTATTGATGAGTTAACATATGACAATGTATAGCACTACAAACGGTTAATATTAAGCGATACGCCGTGTATCGTTCAAGTGGAATTAAATTGTGTGTAATATTTAGTAGTGTATATGCCTATTTTGATCAAGAGTTAAAATAGTATTTCCTCCTTTCGTTTTTGGCAAAGTTTTAATACTTTAATTCACTTGTTGCTTGACAATCATTCACTCGATTTATTTACTAAAAGAAATTGAATTCAACAAAACGAATTGTCATGTAAGAAGCCGGCAAACGTGAAAAAAAAATGGCGTATTTATGTTGGAAGACGCAAACGATTATTATGTACAGGTTGGTAGAAAAGTTTTGAAAACGACACCTATTAAGCAGTAGAAGAATCAAAATTCATAGGCCATTTTAATATTTCATGTGTCATATGACCACACTAAAAATTTTATCTGGATCTGTCAATTCATTCGTTGTTAGCCATCCATTTGAATTAGACGTGTCGGTGTATTTTTAACAATGGAAAAAACTGAATATCGCGCTGTGATAAAATTCTTTGTTTTAGAAGGTTTATCAGCAACAGAGATTCATACAAAAATGGTGAACGTGTTAAAGGAATATGCTCCTTCATTTCCAACAGTACACTGATGGGTTTTAGAGTTTAAACGTAGTCGTACAAGCGTTGAAGATAAACCACGTAGTGGACGACCAAAAACTGCAACAGCCGAAATCATTGCGCAAGTACATAATATGGTTAGTGAAGATCCGAATTTGACTAAGCGTGAAATTGCTAATACCATAGGCATCTCAGATGAACGAGTACTCCATATTTTACATGAAGAATTACATATGAAAAAGCTCTTTGAAAAGTTAGTGCCGCATTCGTTAACAATTCAACAAAAACTGGATCGAAAACAAATTTCTCAGCGTAACTTGGTGCGTTTCAAGCGGAATAAAACCGATTTCTTGCGTCGTTTTATAACTATGGATGAGACTTGGATCTACCACCATGATCCTAAATTGAAACAAGAACGATTACAGTGGACCACGGTTGGTTGTTCAACTCCAAAAGAGGTGAAGTCAGGACGATCGGCACAAAAGGTTATGGCATCAGTGTTTTGGGATGCAAAAGGAATTTTATTGACTGATTATCTTGAAAAAGGTAAAACAATTAACACAGAGTATTATTGTAACCTTCTAGATCAACTGGATGGAAAAATTCGTGAAAAAGACCTGGTTTAGCGAAAAAAAAATAATTTTTCATCAAGACAATGCGCCTTCACACAAAAGTGTTTTAACGATGGCTAAATTGAATGAATTAAAGTACGAATTGCTTGAACAACCACATTATTCACCAGATTTGGCTCCGAGTGATTACTACCTCTTCAGAAACTTGAAACAATTCGTTCGTGAAAAGCGTTTTTCATCGAATGAGAAAGCTATTTCAGCCGTGGAACAGTATTTTGCAGAGCTTCCAGAAAATCATTACAGAGATGGTATAACATTATTGGAGGATCATTGGAATAAATGTATTGAAGTTGAAGGAGATTACATTGAATAAAGAAACAGATTTCATTTAAAAATTCACATTGTTTCATTTTCGCTTTCAAAACTTTTCTACCAACCTGTATTTTTTCTAATATTCGTCATTTATTAGAACGCTATAAGCTATGTAATGCGTCTATATTTACAAAATTAATATATTTTTTAATATTTCATGTTATGTTTGCAATTTATAACATAACAAATAGTGCTAGGTAAGTGCTATTCAATTTATAGTAACTCAAACATTTTGGCGTAGCTTTGGAGTTGTTATTTCAATAGATGAAAAACCAATACCTACCTGTCTCGTCCAAACACGCGGATGTCCGAACGAATGAACGAAGCCGTGTCCTCTCCCCAAATAGATTACTAAGTTACCATGATTTATATCGCTAGATAATACTTTTTGAAGTTCAATAGAAATTGCTTTTATAATACCGATAAGGAGGCACCCTATAAGCATGGTAGAATTTAAAGGATCTGTGTATAGGTCGAGCTAGCATTTCAAAAAAGGTGCGGTACATCGCATATTATCTGAAAAATTGGACATGAGAAAACTGTGTGCTAGATGGGTGCCGCGTTTGCTCACACTCGAGCAAAAACAGTGTCGTGATGTTTCAATTGAGTGTCTAGCGAAGTTTCACAGCAACAAACCAGAATTTTTGCGCTGTTTTATAACCATGGATGACATATGGGTCCATCATTTCACATCCGAGACAAAAGAACAATAAAAACAATGGAAGGCGATGACCGTTTCATCTGCAGGTAAAGTCATGGCATCGGTATTTTGGGATGCGCGTGGAATAATTTTCATTGACTATCTTGAAAAAGGAAAAACTATCAACGGCGAGTATTGTGCGAACTTACTGCAACGTTTGAGCGAAGAAATCAAGCAGAAACGGTCGCATTTGGCTAAGAAGAAAGTGTTGTTTCATCAAGATAATGCACCAGCTCACAAATCCGTTATTGCAATGGCTAAAATTAAAGTTTGAAATGCTACCTCATGCACCCTATTTAGCCCACTTGGATTATTTTCTGTTCCCAAACTTAAAAAAATAGCTCAATGGTCAAAGATTTTCGAACGATGAAGAAGTGATGTCGGACTATTTTGAGGAGCAAGACAGTTCTTATTATAAAAAGGGTATCGAACTTATTGTACATCGCTGGGGAAAGTGTATAGACCTGAAAGGAGATTATGTTGAAAAACAAATATATTTTTTTCCAGAATGTTTGTGTTTTCTTCGTTGTGTCGGGTACTTCTGGGTCCACCCACGTATAACAAACTTTGCGGATTTGATGAATGAAGTTAAAGCAAAGATTGTCCAGAAAACAAGTGAACTATGCATAGTAAGTTGTATTTTACGATAGACGATATGTTTAAGATTCGTTACAGATCAAATATCATTTTTCAGTACACAAAATAGTTTCAAGTTTCCATTGTTTGTTATAAACAGAAAGTTCCGCTGAAGTTTAATTTCTAGACTTTCGCAATTTCACGGAGAAACTTCCTACAACATCAAACTTTCAAGCAAAGACAATATAGGTCAATAAATATTTATATAATCGTGATATATTTATTTATGTTAATGTATTACCGAAACTTTTTTTTTTGAAATATTCCGCTGCACATTTCCTTATTTTCGCCTAGATATACCAAAACGATTAATCAACAAAGTTGACTTCTTGCTTTTGGCAGAATACAATTAATATAAATCACACTTCGCGAAGTACACATAATCGTTTACAAATCGTGTTAAGGTGCGTGAAACACTTTCTTTGCGTTTAATGTTCAGTGGAAACTTTTTGAATATTAATTCTAAGTGAAATAATTCGCTCGCCATGTTATTTAAAGCAGATGGAAAACGAGCCTGGAGTATGAGCAAAGCAATTGCTTGAAGAATGTTTCGGGGGCTAAGATAATAAAGAAACACCACTTTAATTCTGTTAAAATATTATTTTTGATGAGCTTAGTTATTATCAAACTGATAGTAATACTTGTTTAGTGCTCGAGGTTCTGCGGATCTTAGTGTTCGAATAAAGTATATAAGGGACTGTTAAATAACTATATTTGATAGTATAAAGAGAGGAAAATTAATGAAAATTTTAGACAAACTCATCAAACTAATTCAAATTAAAATAACCTTAGAATTAAGTGAAAATTTGTAAGCTATTAATGGAGTAAGGCTTCTCCAAGCTCATATCAATAATTCTATTCAATTTAGCCTTAGAAAAAGCGATTAGAGAGAGCAGTAGCTAATCTTAAAAAAATATATTTAACTTGTACTGGCGTTATAACTTTGACAGCAAGTGAAACAAAGATCTTAGCCAGATGAGTCTGGTTCAAAAAAAGAAATGACCTTGGTGGACAGGAATGAGTCTCTTATAAATATTTTAAATGATTGGTGAAGTTTCTGTAAAGAAAAAAGATATTTAACTTATATTGACGTGCCTTTGATAGTCGGTGAAACGGAGATCCTAGCCAGACGAACTTGGTTCAAAAAGAAAAATGTCATTTTGGGAAACGGGGATGAATCTTCAGTAGATATTTTAAACGCTTCGTAATGTTTCTGTACAGAATTAACATATTTAGCTTATATTAACTTTGTGGCTCTGACACTCAGTGAAATGGGGTCTCTAGCTGGACGAACCTGGTTCAAAAAGGAAAATGTGACTTTAGCAGATAGTGATGAGTCGTCAGTACATTTTTTAAATGCTTGGTAAAGTTTCTGTAAAGACAGAAGGTATTTAACTTATATTGACGTGGTTTTGATAGTCGGTGAAGCGGAGATCCTAGCCAGACGAACTTGGTTCAAAAAGAAAAATGTCATTTTGTGAAACGGGGAAGAATCTGCAGTAAATATTTTAAACGCTTCGTAAAGTTTCTGTACAGAATTAACATCTTTAGCCTATATTAACATTGTGGCTCCGACACTTACCGACTGCTGATTAGCCAGACCATGTGCCATCGAACGCAACAAATAATAATCAGACGGCGCAATATCTGGGGAATATGACGGATGGGGTATGACCTCCCATTTGAGCGTTTCTAAGTAGGTTTTAACGGGTTTGGCAACGTGAGGCCGAGCGTTGTCATGCTGTAGAATCACTTTTTCGTGCCTCTGCTCGTATTGTGGCTGCTTTTCGCGCAGTGCTCGGCCCGAGCGCATCAATTGAATTCGATACCGTTCCCCAGTGATGGTTTCGTTCGGTTTCAACAACTCATAATAAATAACACCGCCCTAGTCCCACCAAATACACAGCAAAACCTTCGCAGCGTGATTATTCGGCCGAACCGACAACGTAAAAGCATGGCCAGGCAGTCGCCATGACTTTGTTCTCTTTGGGTTGCTGTAATAAATCCATTTTTCGTCACCCGTAACGATGCGATGAAGAAAACCCTTCCTTTTTTGCCGCTGGAGCAGTTGTTCACAGGCGAAAAAACGACGCTCAACGTCTCTTGACTTCAAATCATAAGGAACCTAAGTTGCTTGTTTTTAAATCATTCCCAACGCATGCAATCGCTGGGAAATGGCTGGACTGGTAACTCCTAATACTGAAGCAAGCTCTTTATGCGTTTGGTACGGATCCTCATCGAGTAATGCCTCCAATTCAGCGTCTTCGAAGGTTTTTGGTCTTCCTTCAGGTGAACGGTCGTCAACATCGAAATCGCCGTCTTTGAAGCGACGGAACCAATCACGGCACGTTGTTTCACTTAGAGCAGCATCTCCGTAAACTTTTTGAAGTTCTCGATGCGCTTTAGTCGCCGTTTTCTGCGAGTTCCCGCAAATGACGATTATTTGGCACAAAATCAGACAGTTTCACACAACCAAAAGTATATGACGCAAAAACAAAATCACTAATGTGTCAAAGCGGTTTGTTTACCATATGTCTAAGCTTGGTTCATGACGTTTAGGTTATGTCACAATCGACCAGCGCTTACTACTGGAGCCATCTCTTAAAAAACAGCGAGAACTTAGTTGCGCACCTAATAATATAGCATTTCTGTATTAGAATAAAATCAAAACTAATCATAGAATCCCCTATTTTGATGATTATCCCTAAATTTTTGACCACCTGTATTCTACAGAGTTTGCCTTCTAATTTGCATTCTACTTTTTAAATCTTGGCGAATTCGTTTCGTTTATTATTATTTTATTTCAGTGATTATTACATACAATTGTTTCTCGTCTTAACTACCTCGATCTTCTTGAAAGTTGTGCGTGTGTTAAACAGTTTCATTGTCTTGACCAATCGATTGCCCTCTCAAGATATTCGAAATGGAATTTGCATAACCAAATGTTGTGGAAATGCAATATCTTATGCAGATTGAGAGGGGGAACCCATGTCAAATCAGGTCAGTAGATTATATTAAGAATTCTTTTGTTCTGCTGCCATGGAACAGGGTATTCTCCCCATGAAACCTGTAGGATATGGCGCATCAATAACATATTAACTGAAGGGGAATCTATTTTTGGCAGGGCTTGTAATTAACGTGAGTAAAGTGCGATTACAAAATTATATTTTTATTACTTCATCATTGTCTTTTCTTAATTCATTTCTATGTATTTATTATTTGATGTTTCAGATTGTAATTTTATAAATAAATTTATGTCAGCATTTGAGTACGTGTTTTTTTAATTTTTCATTATTTAAATAAATAATATACAATTAAGCAAATTAAGCAAATAATTGCTGATAGACAGCTAAGTTGTTTTGAAGTCCTGGTAATAATTTCACAGCTATCCGGGCAAGAAATGGAATTAAATGGTTTTAGTTGATTGCATAAAAACAGTAGGTAATTAAAAAACTGGAAGAGATAGGTAGAAGAAACTGTAATACAATTCGAAAGAAAATAAAATTGTCTATTAGAATATATTATAGAAAAATATACAGAATGTTTTATTTGGAAAAACCAATTTACAATGATTTAAAATTAACTAAATTCGGCATTAAATTTTCACCACACTGCATGCAATTAAGCAACTTCGAAAGTATATGTGGAAAGCTTGGAGGTCTAGAAATTCGATTTGCTAATATTGTCACTTTACCTTTCTTACTGTAGGATACACATGATTCTAAGCTGGTTATTGGTTTTTTATTTTTTAAATATTTCGATAATGGTTAATCTAATGAATGAGGAAAACTTTATAAAAGTACAGCTAAAATTTTGCGTTGAATTCAAAATTGCAGTGGTATATAACATCTTCTACTATACTAAGGAAGGTGACGCCAATTTCCGGTATAACCCAAACTGTTACATGAGAACCATTACCTTATTTTACTACCACCCAAATTTTCAAAATTCAAATCCAAGTAGTCTCTGAAATATTCTAAATCGATTCCAACTGTTAGGGAATTCATCTGTTTTTATTGCAGAGTTGATAATTATCGATAATGTCTTAGTTAAAGTTTGCGGATATTTCCGAACACTCAACAAAAATAGTGAAACGTAGATCAGATTTTATTGGACATAAGGGGTCATTTATTTGGAAGTATTTTTTTCAAAAATAAAAAAAATGAAAACTTCGCTTTTATCAGCTATTCTTCATTATCATACAAAAGAAACATTCTGGACATTTATTTTTTAAAAATTATTTCCTTCAGATGTTGGTCGAAACTGCGCCTAACATGGTTCATTCTGGAGATCCAATTTTCGATGAGGCGCTCAAGTGGTATTTGGTGACTAACGCGGGTAATGTTGGCTTCCAATTTCTCAACCATAGCTGGCTTAACCATGTAGACTTTGGACTTTACACAGCACCAAAGGAAATAGTCTGAAGGTGTGATATCACATGCACAAGCACATTACGTGAAATTAAATATTCATCAAATTGTTCCTGGAATAAAGCCATGCTTTCACAGGCTCTGTGGGAAGTAGAGCCGTCTTGTTGGAACCAAATGTCGTCGAGATTACGGGCTTCAATTTCAGGCAGCAAATAGTTTATTATCGTGGCACGATAACGGGCGCCATTCACAGTTACGTTGCGGCCGCCTTCATTTTTGAAGAAATATTGATCGATGACTCCACTTGCCGATAAACCACACCAAATTGTGGTTTTGTCTGGATGTAATGGCGCAGCTTTTGAACCTATTCGGGTTGCTCTTCACTCTAAGTACGGCAATTGTGCTTACTGACGTATCCATTAAGCCTGAAATGGGTTTCATTGCTGAACAAAATTTTAGTCGAAAACAGTGGATCTTCTTCAAGCTTTTCAAGGGCCCAAAGACTGAAACGGTGATGATTTGAAAGGTCGGCTGCTTTCAATTCTTGAACGAGTTGATGTTCGTATGTTTTTAAACCAAGATCTTCACGAAAAATACATCAAGTTGTGGCAAACGATAAGCCAAGCTCTTGAAATCTACGTCGAATCGATTCTTCACGGTCATCGCGTGCCCTCTCAGCTTCCATCGTTATATTTTCTTCACCACGTGCTGGATATAGGCTTTTTGGTCACGTGTTATCCAATAATGAAAATTTGCGTTTCAAATTTTTCGATGGTATGGCGAATTGTGCGTCTGGTGGGCCGATTACGTAGATCATAAGTTGCTCTAAACGCACGAAACATATTTCTTGTGGAACGCTGATTTTCGTATTACAGTTGAATAATTTGTAGACGCTCTGCTTGGCTGAATTTTTCCATTACGCTTTATCTGTCAAAAACCGTTATTGAAAAAAGTATATCATAATAAATCACCCATTATATACATATATATATATATATATATATATATATATATATATATATATATATGTGGGTGTATGTGTGTGTATGTACTAGTGTTTTTACAAAAATGAAATTAGATTTGACGAATTACTTACTGAGTTAGATGAACTAAATGTGTATGTAAAGCATATATATATATATATATATATTTGCTCCTTACAATGTACTTACTTAATATTTTACATAAATACAGATATACACTAAGCAATTCCTCTAGGGGTTATGCTTAACTACAGAAATCTATTTCAAGTTCAAGATTTCGGATGCAAGTCAGGCGCTGCCTCATCGGGACTCCTTATGTGATCAATTAAGTGGTACGTACTAAAGTTGGCCTGACATTGATACGGGAAAACAATCTGGGGCGTACACATCACAACAACTCTCGGGAAATCACACAAATGAAAAAGCAAATGCGGACTTTAGATTGACAAAAACACGACCTGTACAAAGTAGCAATAATACGTATTTTATACACAGTTCTTTTTTTAAATAATTCGAAGTAATAGCTGAAAGGTACCGGTAACATTCTCGTATATTCGTTTACGAAGAGTTCTTGTTATTTTGCTAATTAGAATTGTTCGTCGAAATGAATTTTCATCATTAATTAATTGTCTCGATTCTATTTTTTTCCCCTTTGCCTTTTCTAAAATCGACTCCCTTTTCCTTGAAATATTCACCCACTTCATAATTTCACTGCGTTCATGATTTACGCGTTCAATTCTCTTCTAGATTTCTCATCTTCCAAACTCTCTTAGATAATTTTTAAAGTCCTCTTGTCACCTTTGCATTATTTATTTGTGTTTAGTTAATAATTCGCTTTAATTTTAAGGGAGGCTATTGATTAAATTAGTCAATTAAGGTTAAATCCTTTCCACATTAATATTCGTATTCTGTATACGTATTTCGACAATTAATTTGTCATCATCAGCAGATAATTAATCACAGGGTCGCACCTGGAACCACGGTAAAATCCGCACGAAGACAAAGTCCGTACTAGACTTACGCCAACGAAAGCCAAACACACATTGAGTATGTGTGATGGCTGAATATGAAAATTATTGTGGAAAGGGGTTAACCTTAATTGATTAATAATACTTTGCTTTAAATAAATAATAAAAAATAAATTATAAATAGTGCTTTTATCGCTTGAGTAAGTGCGCGCAACATCCATACATGCATAGAAACCTCTTTAGTTTAGGGACATTAAGGATCCGCCAGAATCTTAATAGTTTTCCTTAGTATCTCGATTCCGAATGATTACTTGTTTGCGATCCGCCAAAGCCGAGTGTAATAAGAGAGACCTTGGTGGAATTTACATGTAACAGTCACTAATAAACGCCGTTGTACGCGGATAATTAACTAACTTTCTATGTGTATGTGTGTCGGTGTATGTGTGTATTTATTTGGATCGATCGTTTGCCCAAACACGGGCGCAGCCGAAGTCACGTAGCCTTAGAGTGTGTCTAAGATATTCGTCGAACTCGTGAGGAAACTTTCCGACTACTAATGCCAAGAGACCTTAGTCAACTAGTAGAGTTTTTCTATTGTTGTATGCACGGTAGTTTGCATATATGTATATATACATATATGTACGGAATAAGTTTCATGAAATGTATGTGGAAATTTATTTAAATTACTGATTTGATCATAAAAAAGTTTCAATTAAAATACACATAAAAAGCCGTGTTAAATAAAATAAAATAATTTTTAAAATTATTGTAGAATATTTAAAATAATTTTACAAGTTACAGTTCAATCAGCAGGAATAACCAATATCTTCGTAGTCGTAGTAATTTGACAACTCGAATAATATTTGAGGTTAAGTATGTCACGTTAGCGCCATCTATAGTGAAAGTATTTTGTCACATTTCTCAAGTTTCTCGAAATAAAAACTGTTGTATTAATGACTTAAAATAAAGAAGAAATGAATCAGAAAATGGTGCAATTTAAGATTTTATGAGACTCGAACCGAACTAGAACGACTCCTGTGCCCCCCCCTTTAATAACTAAGCTCGTATTGATGGATGAAGAGCCATATTAAAACAACAGAAATAAAGCTGGTTAATAAGAATTATTATGCACACTGAGTGTCCGCTTTGGTACATTCAGTGTGCGTTTCGGCTTTCGACGATACAGATCGCGTACGGAATTTGTTTTGTGCGGGTTTTTACCGTCGTTTTCCAAGTGCGACACTGTTTAATTATCTGCCGATGATGATGTCTTAGTTGTCGAAATACGTATACAGAATACGAAAATTAATGTGGAAAGGGTTTATATAATAGTAATAATAATAATAATAATAATAATAATAATAATAATAATAATAATAATAATAATAATAATAGTAATAATAATCTTTAATACCCAACAGTTACACAGACCACTTACAGGACATAATGCTCTTAAGAATAAAATTAAAATTGAAACAAAAATAGGTGCAGTTAATGTAATACAAAGAAAAATAAGAATCCAATTAATAAAAAAAAATATGTATATACACACTAATGTAATCCAAGTCATCCAAAAAAAAAACCGAAAGAACAATAATAGATTCAAATTACTGAAAAGGATCCTCGTATAATACATTGGCATTTCTGGACGTATGTACCAATGGAGCCTTGTAGAGAACATTGGTTCTTGTCCTAGCTATTGAGAAGGTCGCCGATGATCTAGTGTCAAAACTAGGCAGGTAAAACACGGCGAAAAACACCTGTCTACCTCTTGGTTCTTAGCGATGCAGACCGCGTACGGATTTTGTTTTTCGTACAGGTGTTTTTCGCCGTGTTTTACCAGGTGCGACATTTAGCAATTGTCTGCTGATGATGACAACTTAGTTGTCGAAATGCGTATACAGTATTACAAAAGTTAATGTGGAAAGGGGTTATATATCAAACTTAGTGATTAAGTTAATCAACCACAGGCTCCATCAAATTCAACATCTTTGCATTGATTGGTCATTAAAAAATATACAACTAACGATTCTTTTCCAAGACATGCCAATCCATATATCAACCTTAAGTGGATGAACACTGCATCCGAATTAAATTCAACATATAAATGTGACCTTGAAGTGTCAAATTGCAAAGCACAAAGTTATAATTTCATTAAACTCTTCGAGAACTCTGATCGAATATAAATTAAAACTAAAATAACATAATTGAGCATCTGTAATTGTCCCAATCCACATAAATCATCCTTAACCTATAAACGAAGCAAATACATTTTCGTACTGTTAGTTTATAAATACATCGCTTATGAAACATTAATTATATTGATCGTGAAAATTACCAGCTTAACAGTGTCAAGTATCAAATATTTATATCCAAAAAATATGATTGCAGTTTATTATGGAGTTGTTATCAATTGTAATTCCAGTAATTTCTCTAGCTGAGATAATTATAAGCTTAGAAATAAAGGGGCGTTAAAGAAGTGAGAACACTGCGTGTATGTACAAACAATATTACATATAATATATGAAATGAAAATTATTCCCTTTTTAAAAATTATGACGTGGCACCTTTCCCACGTCATAATTTATAGTCATAGTTAAAACTACGATTACATATAATTAGTATTACGCGTGAGGCTGTTATGTTATTTAAATTTTATATCATTTTCGTACTTGGTTATTATCTAAATATTAAAAATTGTAGAGCTAGGAACACCTCGACGTACAACAAGCAAAAGGAACTGCTGAGGCATTGTACTGGAACGCAGCATAACGAGTGTTTAATGCATGATAAAGGCACACACTTATTACTGCTATTGGCAATAGTTTATAAGAATCCATCATCTAGAAACGTTCAACGTCTGTTAATAGTAAAGGAGTTGTATTTTATTACAAGGTGAGATCACGCACTACTTCAGTCGCCCGTTAGCAATTATTTTGATGCCACCGGACCTTGTGCTTTAAGACTTTTACTTGCTTCCTTCTCTTCAAAACTACTTTTACGTAGTTAACGTTCGACTAGGATGATGCTTTGAGTCAATACCTTGTAAAAGGCTGAGTCAGTCTATTCGGAAGACATATTGGTCTTACAATTTGAAGGGGTAAAATTAACTTAATCATTAAGGTTGATATATAACCCCTTTCCACATTAACTTTTGAAATTTTGTATACGAATTTCGACAACTAAGTTGTCATCATCAGCAGACAATTGCAAAGTCTCGCACCTGGTAAACCACGGCAAAAAATACCTGTACGAGAACAAATTCCGTACGCGATCTATACCGCTGAGAACCAAGATATACACTGTGTGTTCGTTTCGCAAGATTTTTAAAATTGTTTTACTTAAACTAGGATGGACGACATTGAAAAAGAAACAGGGACACGACCGATAAGTACCTACATGTGATTTATTATAGTGTTCCTCCTTCTCTAACATTAAGCAGACCGAAAAGGGTCGTTTGGATAGGTCCGCTGTCATTATTCACCACATGGCTTTTATTCTTTAAAATTTGCATGCTTTCATACGTGTATAATTCACGATAATTATACACGTTCTTTATCAAATATAAACAATCCATGTTAACACTGTGGTTTTTTTCTAAAACATGCCTTGCTATACCTGATTTTTCTGGTCGGTAAAAAATCAGGTATAGCAAGGCATGTTTTAGAAAAAAACACGTGTTTTTGTTGGTAAAATTTTTCAAAATAAACCCGATTCATCGGCGTTATAAAGTTGATCATTACTTAATCCAAACTCTTCAATCTTCAATGTAAGTGCCACTTTAAATGGTTCAACCAACTGGGGTGGAGAAGAAAGTTTCTCTCCAGAAATTTGAAGCAATCTGACGCCGAATCTCTTTTTGAAATTCTGCAGCCATACCTCACTCGCGTTGAAGTCAGAGTTATTTTCCTTAATATTATAATGAATCTCCTTGGCCTTTTCTCTCAACATTAGTCCACTGATGGGGAATTTCTTATCCCTCATACGCATAAACCATTTATACAATGATTTTTCCATTTTTGGGAACTCCGACGGTCGCATAGTTTTTCTTTTTCCAGGTCCGATGAATGTATTGTTGACACATTTTGAAATTGCATTTTTATTCTTTTTTTTATTCCAGATACTGTGATCAAGAAGGTTGATATATAACCCCTTTCCACATTAACTTTTGTAAATTCTGTATACGCATTTCGACAACCAAGTTGTCATCATCAGCAGATAATTTCAAAGTGTCGCACCTGGCAAAACACGGCGAAAAACAACTGTACGAAAATCAAACTCCATACGCGATCTGCTCCGCTAAGAACCAAGATGTACATCTTGGTTTTGAGCGGTGTGAATCGCGTACGGAGTTTTACCAGGTGCGACACTGTCACTAATTATCTGCTGATGATAACTTAGTTGTCGAAATGCGTATACAGAATTTACAAAAGTTAATGTGGAAAGGGGTTATATATCAACCTTATTGATCAAGTCAATCAACCACAGGCTCCATCAAATTCAACTACAGATACTGTGGACTTTGTCACTCCATATTTCCTCGCTAAATTAGTAACACTTGCACCTTTTTGTAAATACTCCAAAATTTCATATTTTTCCTTTAAAGTTAGAAATTTACGTTTTTTTGTATGCATATTTTACAAATTATTCACTTTTATTTTAACACTTAAAAACCAAACATGCCTTTGCGTCTGCGTACATGTAAAAACTAACTAAAAAGTGCACTTGTTTGTTTGACCATTGACATTTGGCATTCAAATGTTAATTACTCGGGGTTTCCCCTAATTTTTATACATATTATGTAACTGAAATCCGTTTCAAAATAAAAAAAATAAGCGTTCATATGTATTTTAAAGCTTTTGTACAAAGTTCATATTTTGGAGTAGTCAATGGCAGAGAAAAATTGTTCTTATTTTGGAGTGTTCATTTATTAGGGTGTTAATATTATTGCGAGTGCACTGTATTCTAAAACACATAACATCTTCTGCTAGTCGCAGTTGTAATTTGCCTTTTTATATTTATTCGGCGGACAATTTATATAATTATCCGTTGTTAATAAGCCTAGCTATACGTTCTATGTTTTATTTATTATTTTTTCTCTTTTAGGTAATGATCTTTGAAATTAAAACTTTTTAAATTAATGAATATTAATAACGTAATTAAAACTTTAAATTAATTATCTGGAACTTCATAATTATCCCTTTGTAATCTCCTAAAAAGATTACATTCTCAAATGTTATTCGTCCAGTTATAACAAATTCAACATCACATTTTAGACCGAAGTAATATGCTTATGCAGTGACCTATCCATCCAGAAATTACGACAGCTTCACTGTTGCAATTGAACTATAGAGCAAGGTCGGAACATCAATACTATCGGTCAAACGGGTACGCGAAACGCTTCAAATATTTGCGGAGTGTACGAGGCACTAATTGCAGCATTTCTACAGATGTAACTATTGGGTGAAACGTGCAGTCATAATCGTTTGTAAACATTCCGATTTGCGCATCGGAGTGGACGCGTTTCGTCCATCTTTGATGCGTTTGAAATTTATTTCGTTCGGACTTAGAATTGGAAGTAATTAGGCAAGAGTTTAACACTTAGATTTTAAATTAATTTTTGTTAATGTTATTACAAGGGTGTGCTGAGAGATTTCGTGGAATGAAAATGAAGAAGAACTTTGCGGTTTGAAATTGCGTTTACTTCTTAACATATGTTGCCGCTTCGATGCATTTAAACCAGCTATAATCCACACTCTGACTATGCCTTAATAAAATTCAGAATTTCTAAACTTGCAAGTTTGTTAAGATAAGTGTCCACAGCAGCTTTAAGTTCGTTGTTTGAAAATATAGGACATGTTTTGTATTTCTTTGGGGGTCGATAAAGATGATAATCCGAAAGTGTTAAATCCAGCGAATAAAGAGGGTTCAGCAACAAATCGAAACTCAATTACTTACTATATCTCATTGGAACAACCTCGGTGTGGAACCGTGTATTTTCTTGGTGGAAAATGATTTTTTTCTTGGCTAAACCAGCACGTTTTTCAGTAATTTGTTGCTTTGGTTTGTCTAAAAGATTCGCATAATATGCGTGATGGTATTGCCTTTTGGTAGGTCACTAAATTGAGCTATTAAGGCATCCCACTGCATTCCAAAAATGGAAACTAATATTTTTCCTGCAGTTAGACCCGCCAACGGCGTCTTCGAGGGAGGAGAGCCAATGTGAAATAAAATATGTGTGGAGCCGTTTATCGTCTTGGTGGAAAGTTATTTATTTTCTTGGCTAAACCAAGATGCTTTGCATTAACTTTTGGCTTTGATTTTCACGTAATATGTATCTCTGTTAATTTGGATGCTTCTAAAAATAATTTGGCTACTTCTAAAGATAACCAACAAGAAAATTACTTTTAGCACCCTAAAAAGCGGAAGCTGTTATCGTTTTCAGAGATAGAACATCAATTGCCTTCTCTAAGGGAAGAGAAACACTTTACCGCTTCTCTCATTTTAGCCTCCAGGCCGGGCTTGTACTTCTGCTGTCGACGTCTTATCTTCATTTACACGAGACATCTTCAGGGTTTAATTGCTGCCACTTCTTACGTCGTTGCTTTGAAACTACTTTTATTGCTATTATTTAGACTGTTGTTTCTTATATATTTCCCTTTTCCCAGTTCTACGTTTTTTGTTTCTTCTTTTATTCTCCTTAAATCCTCTTTCCTTGGTGCCATCCTTTGATGCTTTCCTCGTCTTCGTTGTCTTTCTTAATATTTTTGTTTCATATATTCCTTTTGCAACGTTTCCCTTTGGCTTTCGGTGTGCATGTGCAAACAATCTGGTTTTCCGATATTTTATTATTGATAACCTCAATTCTTGGTTACCGTTTAAACGTTCCGTTTCTTATTTTACCTCTTCTTGTTTTGCTTTTAATTTTTCTAAGGCATCTCATCAATACTGCATTTATTCTTGATCTGTGCGTTCGTTTATAGAGTTTATAAATTACAAGTAATATATCGTTAATCTATGCCAATAACTAGTGCGTATATTGTCCATTTTAATAAGTAGTATAACTATCCATTTCCCCATTCCTTTAACAATAACAAAGGAAAGTTATTAACAATATAACATCAACATCAAGTTTCCCGATTTATTCTATAAAGTTCTATATTATTCCGTCCGGCACTGCTTTATAATTACCCTAAATAATATGTAAATTCAAATTGCGGAATATCAATTGGATTTTCCGATTGCTTGAATAGCCATTTATCCCAACTACACGTTTTAAAGAAAATACATTTCGTTATATGAAATTGGCACGATGATTTAAATATTTAAATCGGTTTGTCGTTTAAAATTTTGCAGAGAAAATGAAATTGCTTTCCATTCCTTTCCTAATAGATGGAAGATTTGTTCTATTCTATAAGCACTTTGTGCATGTGTGTTACTGGTTTCATAACATGAAATTTTATTCGTTCGATTATTTAGAGAAGAAACTATGACTCATCAAAATCTGCGCGATAAGATTCTACCATAGGCGTAACACGGTGGCATCCAAACAATACTTAACCTAACTTTAATATTTCTGTATATATTTTTTACTTCAATCGTAATAATTTTTCACTTACCAGTTAAATAAGGATAGAACTGATAAAGTGGTTTTGAAAAAAATAGTCTTTTATATACATTATGAAGCTAACAAGTAAAAACAGCGAAAACAGCACACACACTATAAACACACGAACAACAATGGACACCACTGCAAAAAGGGTCGCCCCTTCAGCGCACAATTGACTCGTCCTAAACCAAATTTCGTCCGAGCGTATTGACCTTGAAGTTTCTTCTATAAATAATCGAACTCTACCAAATTATGTTATAAAGGAAATTCTGTATATGAATTATTTGTAATTTTAAGTTAAGAAAAGGCTATTGTTGTAAAACAACTTGTTTTAGGATCCTTAAGTTACGACAGTTTTCGTTTTGTTTTATTTTTTTCAACTTCAAAAGACACCAAGGATTTTTGAAGATTTAAGCTATGCAAACTGTGTTTATTAAAAACAAAAGATAGCAATATTTAATTAGATGTATATTGGGAGGTATATTACCGTTTTTTCCTTTTTTTGTGGTAACAATAAAAGTTGTTTCATATGCTCGGTCTATTTTTAGTTTATTTAAAGTTTTTTACGCATCTCGTTTCGTAATTTTACGTAATCCATTCGTTTCTTTTCTCTCGGTAGTTTCCAATCTTCATTTATGTGTTTTTAAATATTTCTAAGTTCTTAATAAATCTTTACTTACCACTTACTTATTTACAGGGTGGGAAATATGGACGGCGCACCACAGGCGTACACTCGATGGTAAGTAAATAAAATAAACAGTTATAAATATATAATTTATAAAACATGAAACGTCATTTTATGCATCGTTTTCAGTATAATTACAAACAGGATAAGATCGGTTAAATATATGAAACATCAGGTACGTTTTCACGGTCGTTTCAGCAAGTCGAGTATTGGAAGTATTGGAAGTATGGAAAAATGTTCTTGCATAAAGAGAACTTGTTCGACACCTAGTGATGATTAAAGTATTGTTTGTTAATGCTTAAATGGTTCGTGAACTATCACTAGGAATTTGTTATGCGGTTAAATCTACATATTTTTCTTAGCACACTACCTATTTTTGATATAACACCAATATTTTTGTTTACGCCGATAGTATCTAGTTGTGTTTGTAGCGCGTCTAGTATTCGCGGTGAATCCACTAACGGCAACGAAGGATTCCTTTGTAATTGTAATAAATTATTTGTCAATTTGTTTCAACTTCAGCATCTTGGGATTTTGTTTTGCTTCTTTAGAACCAAATTGTAAAAACTACACTTACAATTTTTTGGAAATTCAGAAAATAATAAAATGGTGTTTTTAACCATGTTCTTCAGTGCATAAAAATCGGCTGTATAGGTTCGGGGATGTCTAGACATTGCCTGTGGTATTCTCGAATACGTTTAGGGAATTTGACGACCACTGCTTTTGTGTACTACTGTGGGCAAATAATAGTAAGACTTTGTTCATAATTTTCAAATTCTTAATTTATTCTTCCAAATCTATTTCGATACCCTTGTGCCAACGTTTCCTCCAATTCTCGAACCAATTGTTAAAGTCAATTTCAGGAATAGCCTTCAATGCGCGTAGCGATTCACGTTTAATGCCTTCAATTGACTCAAAACGGTTTCCCCGGAGCGGTCGTTTGAGTTTGTTGAATAGCCAGAAGTCACACGTAGCTAAATCAGGCGAATACGGTGGTTGCGGCACGATATTGGTTGAAAATTTGGCGAAAAACTCACGAAGAATTAATGCAGTATGCGACGGTGCATTATCGTGGTGCATTATCGTGGTGCAAAAACCAAGAGTTGTCGGCCCATAGTTTTGGCTTCTTTTTACGAATAGCATTGCGCAAACGACGCATAACACTCAAATAGTATTCTTTGTTGACAGTTTGGCCGGTCGGAAGGAATTCGGAGTGCACCACACCTCGATAATCGAAGAAAACTGCCAACATAACCTTGATTTTTGACTTGCTTTGACGTGCTATTTTGGGCTTCGGCTCGCCTTTGATACGATATTAGGCCGATTGATCGTCTGTTTCCGGGTCATAAGCGTAGATCCAAGTCTCATCTCCAGTTATGCTGCGTTTCATTTTGTCTTGATAGTCGGAAAGCATTGTTTCACAGACGTCAACGCGACGCTGTTTTTCGAAAAAATTGAGTGATTTTGGAACAAATCGTGCTTTCACTTTTCTTAGGCCCAAATGATCTTTCAAAATGGTTTTCACGGATCCTTCCGATATTCCAACTACGCCAGTAAGGTCTCTGACTGTTAATCGTCGATTCTCAAGCACCAATTCCTTGATTCTATTGACGTGTTGATCATCAGTTGATGTTGATGGCCGTCCTGGACGTGGTTCGTCATCAACGTGTTCTCGACCCTCTTTGAATAATTTGTACCAATCAAAAACACTTGCTCGCGACAAACAATTATCACCGAAGGCCTTTTGCAACATTCTGAACGTTTCGGCACCAGAAATTTGATTCCGTACACAAAATTTAATGGAACTTCTTTGTTGAATAATTTCACTCATTGTAAAAATCGCCGAATGCACTTTTTATACTTCAAAAAGACAAGCGTATACTAAACACTAATGATTATTTTGATGTGACATTTGGCACAGATGTCACTGACAGTCATATCAACCTAGAAAAAAAATATTTCGACGAATGGGTTTTCGCGCGAAATTTAAATTAAAAAGTCTTACTATTTTTTGCCCACAGTAGTATGCTATCAAACCATTTACTTCTGGATGATAGTATCGAATCGTGTCTATCTGATGTTAATAATAGTAATACTAATTTATTTTGTAATGACAATTACAAAAAAGTCAAACGTAAAACTAACAATATGTTCAAATAATTAAAATACATGTAAATAAAATAGTATGAAGTACATAAAAAAAATTAAAAAATTTTCATAAACGATGGAAAAAGGAATTTTACATACAAAGGGTACTAGAAAAGTTTTGCAATAAAGCTTGTTTATTTAATTATTTCAAAGTAATTTCCTCTACACTCAATACACCTTTCCATCCTCCGAAAGCAATTTTTAAACCAGTTCTGCCAAGTTTCACTAGGCAGTAAAGCACACTCGTTGTTCCAAGCCCGCAGAAGATCCTCATCACTGCAAAACTGAATAATTGAGCCCATCGACATGGCGCGGCGGCTACTATGTATGAACATGTCTCAACATGCAGCAACAAGCAGCTTCTTACGATTCATTGTTGCGTCATATTGCAAAACTTTTCTAGTACCCTTTGTATCAACCTTAAGTGATTAAGTTAATCAATCACAGGCTCCATCAAAATTATCGACTTAGGATTAATAATCGTCCTACCTGACGATTATTATTATTTCCGTCCACCGTATACAATACGATTACCAATTTTTACAATAAAGCCTCCATATTTGAAAGGAAGAACCTTGCTTCTACACCACCATTAAATTAAGAGTTCTGTAATAACTAAACACATTCTCGCTATCGAAACGAGCCATAACATTCCAACTGTCGAAATCAAAGTCAAACTAAAGAATAAAACTATACATTGCAATGTAACTGCATGTCTAAAAGTCGCTGGCGTCGAACACTTTTACGGTTCAGTTTTCACTCCCGTACGCGAAAAATTTTATATTACTTTCGATGTAGAGCGTCTCTCGTAAAAGTAATGTTGATAACTTGTAGCGTTATACAGGTGGAGCTGTAAAATTGGATTTTATTCACACAAAATATGACTTCTTTCTTTCGACGTTGCATTATCAGCGACCTATAGACGTTCTTGATATGGGTGTATTGGTGGAGAAACATCCTGGAGGCTCATTTCCGAGGTGGCTATAATGGATACTCAGTCGGGTGTAATCTAGCTGTGTAAAGGGGACAAGTAACATTATAATGTATAACTTTATGGTAGAGAATGATGTTGCTTATTTTTAAAGTCGTTTAGTTTATTTTGAAATAGGGAACTTCAAAGGCGCGTCGGTGTAACTAGAAAGAATGATAACGGTAATAATTCATGGTTTAACGTCCCCGAACAACTTTACCCCAATTACAACGGCTTTAAAAGACCACGAGTTATTAATTTTAACAGCTTTTTATATCATATATATAATGCCGAAATTTCTGGAAAAATTCCTGTTCTCCATGCGGGACTTGAACTAGCGATGCCATTCTCTCCAGGAATATACCATCACCACTAGATAACGTAGACACTGAATTCGAGTCCTAATATATATTAAGAATAGAAAATGGAAACAGTTCCTAAATGAAAACCCACGGTAGGTTATTAATTCCATATATGTACTGCGCTTTTACGATTCCAAACTGAAAAATTCTAATTTTAACTGATTTTTATATCGTATATTAATGCGTTTTGTTAGGAAGAGTGGAAAATTAGTATTCTTCTAGTTGAGAACTACTTTTCTACGGACTATGAAGGCTAAATTCAAAACTTTATATTTTGGCCAAAAATTCATTTTTTTCAAACTTGTAAAAATTGGTATTTTTCGAAAGTTATCGTACATTAATGAATGCTCCTGTATGTGTCATTTTAGAAGGTTCTAGAAACGATTCTGAAGTCAAAATTTATCTAACTCTTTCAGCTTGATCCTGAGAGAATCAGATACATGAAAAGCCACGAAAAGAATGCGAACTTTTTAATGATTCCATGGATTATCTCTAAAGTTTGATGGTTTCGTTAGCAAGAGTGGAGAATTAGTATTCTTCCAGTTCAGAACTACTTTTCTATATACTATGAAGGCTAAATTCAAAACTTTATATTTTGGCCAAAAATTCATTTTTTTCAAAGGGGTATACTCGTAAAAATTGGTATTTTTCGAAAGTTATCGTACATTAATGAATACTCCCGTAATGTCATTTTAGAAGGTTCTAAAAACGATTCTGAAGTCAAAATTTATCTAACCCTTTCGGCTTGATCCTGAGAGAATCAGAAACTTGAAAAGCCACGAAAAGAATGCGAACTTTTTAACGATTCCATGGATTATCTCTAAAGTTTGAATGGTTTCGTTAGTAAGAGTGGAGAATTAGTATTCTTCCAGTTCAGAACTACTTTTCTATATACTATGAAGGCTAAATTCAAAACTTTATATTTTGGCCAAAAATTCATTTTTTTCAAAGGGGTATACTCGTAAAAATTGGTATTTTTCGAAAGTTATCGTACATTAATGAATACTCCCGTAATGTCATTTTAGAAGGTTCTAAAAACGATTCTGAAGTCAAAATTTATCTAACCCTTTCGGCTTGATCCTGAGAGAATCAGAAACTTGAAAAGCCACGAAAAGAATGCGAACTTTTTAACGATTCCATGGATTATCTCTAAAGTTTGAATGGTTTCGTTAGTAAGAGTGGAGAATTAGTATTCTTCCAGTTCAGAACCACTTTTCTATATACTATGAAGACTAAATTCAAAACTTTATATTTTGGCCAAAAATTTATTTTTTTCAAAGGGGTATACTCGTAAAAATTGGTATTTTTCGAAAGTTATCGTACATTAATGAATGCTCCTGTAATGTCATTTTAGACGGTTCTAAAAACGATTCTGAAGTCAAAATTTATCTAACCTTTTCGGCTTGATCCTGAGAGAATCAGAAACTTGAAAAGCCACGAAAAGAATGCGAACTTTTTAACGATTCCATGGATTATCTCTAAAGTTTGAATGGTTTCGTTAGCAAGAGTGGAGAATTAATATTCTTCCAGTTCAGAACTACTTTTCTATATACTATGAAGACTAAATTCAAAACTTTATATTTTGGCCAAAAATTCATTTTTTTCAAAGGGATATACTCGTAAAAATTGGTATTTTTCGAAAGTTATCGTACATTAATGAATGCTCCTGTAATGTCATTTTAGACGGTTCTAAAAACGATTCTGAAGTCAAAATTTATCTAACCTTTTCGGCTTGATCTTGAGAGAATCAGAAACTTGAAAAGCCACGAAAAGAATGCGAACTTTTTAATGATTCCATGGATTATCTCTAAAATTTGATGGTTTCGTTAGCATGAGTGGAGAATTAGTACTTTTCTATATACTATGAAGACTAAATTCAAAACTTTATGTTTTGGCCAAAAATTCATTTTTTTCAAAGGGGTATATTCGCAAAAATTGGCATTTTTCAAAAGTGATCGTACATTAATGAATGCTCGTATAATGATATTTTCGAAGATCCTAAAACCGATTCTGAAATCAAAATTGAGCTAACTCTTTCCGTTTGATATTGGTAGAGTCAGAAACTTGAAAAGCCATGCAAAAAATGCGATTTTTTAATGATTTAATAGCTTAAGTTTGAATAATTTCTTTAGAAACTATGAAAAATTAGTATTCTTCTGGTCGAGAACTATTTTTCTATATACTAAGAAGGCTGAATTCAATTGAATATTTAGCCCAAAAATTAATTTTTTTCAAAGGGGTATATTCGCAATGCAAAAAATGTGAACTTTTCAATAATTCAATGGATTATCTCTAAAGTTTGAATGAATTCTTTAGGGATAGTGTAAAATTAGTATTCTGTGTATAATTTACTGCACATTTAATTTAATATTTGCTTCCATAATAAAATTTATGGCGTCCTTAAGATTCAAAGCTCATGACCCTCTGTGCTATAGTTGCTTAGAACACCTGTACGGCAAGCGGGGAAACGTGAATTCGAATCTCACCGGGAGGCAGAAAGTTTTTGAAACATTATTTGCAATATATATACAAACCTTCTAATCTATATAGTAAGAAGCATCATTATTACTTCAGCTACTTTCCACCGTTGTGGTGTGGTATAATACATATTTTAGTCTAAACGAAACACTGATTTGTGGGTAATTTTATTTGATGCTTTTCTCGGAAGTCTTAAAATTTGACCAGTAATAAGGCCAAAGCCAGGCAATTTTTTCAGATAAATATTGGTTTTATTTTTTCATATGTTGGTTGTTTTATTCTAGCTACAAATTTTACTCCTTCGCGTTTAAGTTTTTCGATTGGTAGGGGATGATATATAATAATACGCAAGTATAAACACACAGAAACACGATGTAATATTGTTAATTTTCAATTGTTTACGTCTTTGTAAAATATGTATACATTAAATGTATGATGTATTGCAGGCTAAAAGAGATATTAAATAATTTTATTGCGACTAAAACATTGTTAATATAAGTTGTTATAATATTATCCACAATTGGTCGAAAAACAAACACAAAAGAATCAAATTTCCAGAGGAGATTATCTGAATTCATTACATAATTGTATACCGAATTGAAATATGGATAGTATTAAGCAACAATAAAACTAGTCAACAAGATATCAACGCCGGTAATCATTTATCTAAAACTTTGTGCCGAGATAGTCAGATGGGTATAATCTATATATGTAAAATGTGCACTAACTTTTAAATGCACACATTTTGATGTTGGAAAATGATGAAGTACCCTGTTTCTGTCAAAAGTTTTAGCAACTTTAAAAAGTATTGACAAAATTAGAATGTATAAATACCGAGAAACATTTTTAGTTACATTTACACTGTCGTTTAATTAAAACTAGTTTGTAAAACGAAGCATTTAGAAAATACTAATTTTTCCAGATGCTTCGTTTTACAAACTAGTTTTAATTCCTATTTTTAAATATGGAGAAAGAATTGTAATATAAAGAATAACGGGTGAGGCACAATAACGAGCGATTTTAAAAAGGCTGTAAAAAACAAGAAAAACAATATTTAGAAATAAATTCATTATTTTCTCAAAGAACATAAAAAAGCATTAATTATTTTATTTTTTTAAAATAACTCCGGAAAGATGACATCCCTTCAGGCGTACACATTCTTCCAATCGTGTTTTGGAACTATTCATTACATTTTGCAGCATTGCTAGGGGAATGTTTTCCACTTCCTGTCGGATCCGTTCTTTCAGGGCTTGAATTGCTTGTGGTGGGTTATCTTGAAACACTTTACTTTTTAAGTACCCCCACAAGAAAAAGTCGCACGGTGTGAGGTCCGGTGAACGGGTAGGCCAGGTGATGTCCCCATTTCGAGAAATCACATGATTTGGAAATAATCTGTTAACAATATTCATGCATACTCTGGCTGTATGGGAGGTTGCTCCGTCTTGTTGAAATTGTTGAAAAAATGTTTCCTCGTTAACTTCGTAGCGTGCAAGCTGTGGTTGAAAAAAGTTTTCCAACATGTCGGCGTATCTTTGTGAGGTTACTGTCACAGCATTGCCACGAGCATTTTCAAAAAAGTAAGGCCCTATGATCCCCGATGAAGACATAGCGCACCACATAGTAACTTTTGTGGAGTGAAGGGGTTCTTGATGCAATTGTCTAGGATTTACGTCACTCCAGTATCTAAAGTTCTGCTTATTGACGTAACCGGACAAATGGAAATGGGCTTCGTCACTCATCCATAAGTTGTTTACAATATCCTCATGTTGATTAATTCTATCTGAAAACTCTTCACAGAATCGTTGTCGACTCACATAATCCGTACCTTTAAGAGTCTGTACGATTTGGATTTTGTATGGATGAAGGTGGAGATCCTTGTGTAATATTCGTCTGACAGTTCGGTTTGAAATCCCAAGTGTAGTGCTATGCCGACGAGCTGAACGACGCTGGCTTCGCTCAATAGCAGTTCTTACACGGTCGATATTCTCGGGCGTACGCACCGATTTTGGCCGACCAGGTTTCTTTTTTTGTTGTTGACGAAGTTTCCTCAAAGTTTCTAACCCCTTTTTTAATGGCACAGGCAGACGGCACTGGTTGATTGCCATTAATGTTAAAATGATTTCGAAAGGCACGAGGCGCGCGTATGTAAGAATTATCATTTTCATAAAACGCCTTAACAGCGTACACACGCTGTTGAGGGTTCCAACGCTCCATTGTTACTAAATGCTAATATCAAGGAAACATGGCCGATAGCGTCCCTACTACCTCCGAATGACACGGCGCGAATCGCGGTCTTTTTAAAATCGCTCGTTATTCTGCCCCACCTTGTATAAGAAGAAACTGGGTAATTCGCACATTTTCAATGTTTTCCAAAGTAAGATTTTAAACAATATTTTTTCATGCAATTCTTATTAGAGTCTTTTTATCCATAAAAAGTAAACAAATCTTTATGTGAAGGCTCGCTACCACTATTAAAAAAGAGAAAATCTATAGGAGATATGCAAACAATAAACTGTAAATGTAAAATGCTGCCAGGAATGTAGAAAATATTCCGTAAAACAGGTATTATTTACATCAATGTAACTACGTTTCCAAGTGAATATGGGATTCACTTAACATATTTTCATTTTGTGCTCTTTCCTGGTACAGGAAATAAGCTTTAAGCGTATATGTTTTTTATCAGTGGAAGTATACATTGAATTCGCATATAAAAAGACTCAGAAATACGATAATTTAAATTTTATATCGAAACCATCTCCCGTTTTCCATTTTGACAAATATATTTTTATATATAAATACTTTATGCTTATACAGTGTGAATAGCGCAAATGAAATGAAATTATTTTTGACGTTATTTAAGATTTAAAAAAATACGTAAGTCAATTTTTAAACTGAATTTAACGTCTTCTAAGTAAACATTTGAAAGAACAGGGTGATTTGTATTTATAATAATTGTTTGGTGAGTTTTGTTAAATGGATCACCATGTATATTTTTATATAATTTAATTCTAAGTAATCATTTGAGTTTAGCTACCTACAATATTTAGGGTTTAAATAATAAAGATAATGTTTTTTTTAAGATTTAATCAAATCGTAAAAGTAGGGTACAGTGAACAAGTCGTGGAACATAAAATATTTTTCCACGCAGCTCTTTGTTGTTTGTTTCAGCGTATTATGTGTTCACAATGATCTTCATTATCTTTTTGACAGTCTACAATTCGTATGATAGTTTCTTTTCAATAATTTGTTAGGTTGTGTCTCTTCAATGATCCAATAATTTTTGATGGGCGATCAAGGTTGTGTGTGGTCTCATATTGATACGAAAAAAAAATACAATTCTTTTGATTAGCAAGCTCTGGACGCGTCTGGATGATAGGTTCGTCTAAAGTGTTTGACGGTTCACGATACACGTTTCATTTAGTAGGGGCTCGAAAAAGGCGACCTCTAAAATTCCGCTGAGGGAAAAACCATGCTCTCTTGAATATATGTTTTCGATGATGATCGAGATAAATTTTCAGAGCAGGTTCTTTCCATCGTTAATTATCGAATGTTTCAAAAAGTGTGTGTCCTCCAGTCTACTAAATGTTCAAAAGGTTATGAGGGTGACTGTTTACCAAAGATGTCAAAATTGGTTTCATCGAATTCGTTCCTGCAGAAGAAGTCGTGGAGGCCATTTTAATGACGTTTTATTTAGAACTTAATTGTATCGATTGTGCTTCACATTAAATAAAAAACTTTTGAATTTTCTTAACAATAAGTGTGTGTTTTTTTTTAAAGAAATCATATCACTCTTATTGGAAAACCTTTTACATTCCTCGCCAGGTCATCGAAACTAACCCTTAATACCAACTTATAAAACTAATAAAGGAAATAAAGATTTCTTCGCCCTTCCAAAAAGGAAGATTTCGTATAATTCGTGAGTAGATGGAATTCGTCAGCACGTTTATGTTCAAATATTTAGTTACTTTTAGGCAACTCGCTGTCAAGAAATATTGTTATAGTTTAATTTTCATTCAAAGTGTTGTTCAAACAACGTTGGTTCGTTAATATTTAAGCGACCAGAGCGACATAATCAATTCTATGAATAAGCTCCGCTATTTTCGATAAAATTATCCAATTTTAGCTCGAAACAAAACGGTCACACTGATGGAATATTAAATTATATTAAATTCCAAATTTACCTACAAAGTAACGTTTACAAAAATAAATTTAAGCGATTCGAATTCTCAGATTAGTATTTTCATTATTTATTGTGTATTGTGCCCGTAACACAAGCACATGTGAATGCTTTCGTGTTAGATTATAATAATTCAACTTTCGATAATTGACGAAGGTCCCGTAAATTATTGGACCCCCGTTGAAAAATGAAGCTTTTCCGGAAATGGAATATTAATTGCGACTGGGAAAAGGTCGTACTACAACATGTATGATTCTGCTTTTGACGTACGACCACAATCCGCGACCTGCAGTAATTCATCACGGCAGGCTGCGACAACCCCTCGTCATGTAGGAAGGACGATCATTGATATCGGATTCTACCCCAGTTGACATATTATAGAGGCGATATACACGTCGCTCATCCCTCTACGCGTTACCTGAACGTATTATATGAACGTTCTTACAGCCGAAATATGTAATTTTCTTTTCAAATACAACGCTATTCCTATATTATAGTTGTTGGGCGTGATTTTGACAATCGAACGGCTATTACACGTCTACATGTCAGAAACAATTGAATACGTACTACGTTGCAGACATGTATTGGTTGGTTAATTATTTTTATTAATCGTCCGTTGAAAATTATTGAAACATCGAATAGAAATTCTTGTGGAAGTATAATTATATTTAGCACTAAATTTATCAATGATTAGCGAAAGATAATGGAATACCACATTGGACAGCCTTGCAAGAGACGTCAACCATCACATGTTGTGCTTTGTTTTCAAATTTTCAAGAACGTCGATGTTAGAATTACTGGCAGTACACCGTATCTACATTTCATCGGCCGAAATTGGTTTAAGAATAGCTTTAAATAGCAAAATCATATCTAAGAATAATTTAGACTACTGGCAAATGTTTAAATTTGAGTCCAAATTGCTCATCTTTAGTAAAAGAATGTATTTTTGCCATGTTAATCAACGATCTATTTGCAAATTAGACCTCACATAGTTTTGAACTCAATGGCCCTTTTTGTCCACTTTTTAAGCTATTTCTCGACTTCTAGGTTGCCTGTAGATTGGTTTGGTGTGAGATTCTTGCAAAGTTACGTCGTTAGTAAATTCTGCTACAATAACGAGTTTTGTTATTAAATCTGTGGTATATATAAGGTATAATATTGGTCTCAAAACACCAGATAGTTTTGGATACAAATCTGTCCCTTCCCGTCAAAAACCTGTGATAGATTTTTAAAGATAGCTCAGCAATATCTTTTATTCACTTTGATGACCTATCAATGCCCTTGCTTAATGCTTTGGTTTGGTATCATTCTGTTTGTGTCTAATATAGTTTAAAGTCATTCAGAGCAAATAACAATGTGGGCTTTGAGCGCGAAAAGTTGTTCGCGCTCGAAGCACATCAAAACAAATGGTCGCCTGTTTTTTCGGAAAAATCGGTCACGTTACAATCTTTAGAGTTGTAGAGAGTTGTAGAACGGTCAATTCCGAATGGTATACAACTATTTGTTTGCCAAACGTTTTTGAAGAAATAAGGAAAACAAACCGAAAACGACATATTATTCTCCACAATGACAATGCGGACTCTCACAGGTCGTTTCAAACAATTGAATATTTAACCGGGCTAAACATTGAATTGATGAGCCATCCGCCCTACAGCCCCGATCTAGTACCTGTGATTTCTTTTCGTTCTCACACGTGAAGGATAAACTTCGTGGTCAACGGTTTTCTACGCCGGAAGAGGTAGTTGAGGCGTTCAAAACTTACATTTTGAAGATACCACCTTCACAGTGGCAGCAATGGTTTTCGAATTGGTTTAAACGAATCCAAAAGTGCATTGATTTTCAAGGAGAATATTTTGAAAAGCAATAAAGCTATTTTGAATAATAAAATTTTTTTTTTGTTTGCAATTCCCGAAATATAAACGGCTACCCTCGTATTTAAATCTGGCTTTTGTGCTAGTCAGTTTGTGCAACTTTTTGCTGTTCATTTTCACGTAAATAATGATTAACAATCCTAGCGGTATACTTTGGATCGTTATCACGTTGGAAAATGTAATTTTCAACTGCTGGTGTAGCATGTTGCAGCAGAATCTGTAAATACTTCGCGGACGTTAATTTTCCAGTAATTTTGATTAATGAGCCAACTCTTTGGGCAGACATGCAACTTCGTAGTTGCATAGATTCACCTTCATTCATATTTGTTGATTGTATACATGATGGGCACGCTTCGCTATTTCCTCAATTCCCAATGAATCAAATTAGAACATATTCCGACCGTTTCTGCTTATTATTCCTTCAGAGTAACAGCTTCTTTACAATACATAATTACTTATATCTATCCAAAAGTAAATCTCCATACACTGTCAAGAATCTTTCTAAATATTTTTTCTCCTCCAACGAAAATTCTTTGTATCCATTCTTTAAAATATTTCCCACGAAGACATCACTAATATGGGGTTTGTTCATTCTATCTGCTTCTGGGTTTCCGGGCTGGAACCGCGTCACTAGTATATCTGCCGTGTCACTAGTATCTATATCTGCCGGCACTTGCCGAGCATAGGCTGGAAACCGGCCACCATATTCAGTTTAATTCGACCAAGATCCTATCCTGCATTAACCATTTCTATGGTCGCAAAATCCGTGAAACTGTAGAGATCTTTAAGCACCCCAATAGCCTTAACCGCGATGATGGCTACCGCCTACATAACGCTTCGCAATCCTACATCTCTAATCTCCCCAACCGCGACCGTAACGCTCCATTGACCCACGATCCATTATCCATATATAAACGCGTCCCCCATCGACTTACACCAGTTTCAGTGCAGTAGTTCAGCCCTGAATATGTCCCATACAAATGGGTACGAAACGTCGGCAGATATACTAGTGACGCGGTTCCAGCCCGGAAACCCAGAAGCAGATAGCATGGACCACGACCGCGGAAGTCTACGTACCAAATGGGGTTTGTTCTTTTACTGTTTTTTTATAATTTTTCCCTTGTTTATAAAATCTTTCTCTTCATACGAATGCAGCCAGGCTTTTAGTATATTATTTATTAAAACGGCTCGCAGAAATCCTTTCCGAATCGTTAAAGAATTAGAAATCATCGTATCGACGTTCCAGGCAAATATAAAATGTAGGTTCAGCGGTCCATTAACCACTACCGTTGTTATAAAAGTTCTTTTATGATTTCGAAAAACGCCCGATACACGGCAATTAGCCAAATGCAAATGGTGTAATCTGTGTTTATTTAATGCCTTTAACAAACATATACACGACAGTCGAACAGCGTATGATAGATTTACATGGTCGATAATGCTTATTGTTGGTGATTAGGATTTTATAGTTTGCTCAACACACAGTGGTCTACCACAGTATGCGCGTTCATATTTAAACAATGGTGGCTTTGTATTCTATAGGTCCTTTCCCAATTTTGACGTAATTATATATACATTAAAGCCGAGAATTATGGGTAATTTAATGGAGGAATTATGAACAACGATAGACGTGGTAAAAGGGAACTGAAGGTATATATTGCGGAAAAAATATGATGTATTTCTTTTGTTTGTTTGTTGTTATTGAAGTTCACCCAATAGAATTCTTAAATTTCTGTGAAACATGGAGCGCTGGTACACTGTTCTCCGCTTTTAAACAGTACGCCGGCATAATAAACTGAACAAGTTCATTAAACTTAGTCCTATGTAGTCTTTTGTTCAGATTTTTAGTATCGAGGAGCTTCTTCGATATTAGAATCCTGGTTTAACTTTGTTTAATACTTTGCTGCGAATCTACTTATCTCGCTGGATTCGTCCTCAACATATAGATCTCGGTGGATGTCAGTATTTCGAATGTGCCATGGTGCATTAACAATATTGCGTAAAATTCTATTTTAGAGTACTTGCGTACTTCTATTTGGCACAACCCAAATGTGTATACCATAAATTGGCTTCAAAATTTGTTTATAAATCAAAAGTATGCTGTGCATTTTATGTTCAAAATTATGTTCCAATGTCAAATAAAGATTTTCATATTTTCCTTGTGTTATTTTTATTTACAACTAGCTGTACCTTGCGCGCGTTGCCACCAACTAAAATGAAGGAAAGACATTACACAAATATTTAATTCATTTTGAGTCATTTCATTGATTTTGTTCATTTTGAAAAAAATTGTGACATTGCAGCGTTTCGTTTCAATTCGATATTTATTGAAGTGCTGTGGGATACACAATATTTCTTGTTTTTCCATCTGGTGCGTAAACGAATAAATCAGAAGGTTTTCCGACACGTGAGCAGGCCACCTAGAGTTGCTCATGTGAGAAGCATGGATTCTTCAAATTTAATCCACACATTTGCAACGATTGTCCTTATGCTTTGTTGATAGTCATTGCGGAAGCGAGTCGTACCGGGAACTGCAAACGTTTGAATTCGAATGGCATATCTGTCGGGATCATTGGGATACGTGGCAACAGTAAGTCTTCACCTTTGAATTTTCCAGTCAAAATTGTTGCCTCGATAACAATGCTTATCATTTTCTTGACTGAGAGTCCGGTTCCGTTGCAAAGTCGTGGTGGACTTATGCTTCGAAGAAGACTGATGGGTACGCCAATTTTCAATGTAAGAACGTGCGGTGGCATGCCTGACAAATCAAGCGAATTCAAGAATTCAATTGGATAGTTGACAACTTCGTCTTGCTTCACCACAGTATCGATGGACTTATATGTTGTCGTTTCGCCGGGTATTCCATTCTGAATGGTGAAGTTGATGGTATTGACATCGATGTTTTTGGCCGCTAATATAGCACGCGTACTGAATCACTGATGATTTTTGTAGTTCTGCGCAATGTTTGGGAAAACTTTTTGCACAAATTCATCTATGCTTTCTGTGATCTTACAGAAGTTTGCTGGCAAGGTGATACATTGCGTAGATACATCAATTTGCATTCGCCCATTTCCAATATCCATTAATTGTTTTGCAAAATTTCAAATTGGAATGACAGTGGCGCCATCTATCGAAAATTGGTCGTACATATATATATATATATATATATATATATATATTAAACAAGAGATGACTATATATATATATATTAAACAAGAGATGACTACCTTTTCTTCAGGGTAATGTGTTTATTCTTCGAATGATTTAATTGCAAAAGGACTACATTTTCAATTGTTTCTGTGTTCAACATGTACACTTGCTTTGGCATTTCGAGACTCTTTTCTGTTCCCCAACCTGATAACTGGGCTCGGGGACAAGCGATTAACTACTAAAACTGAACAGTTTGGTGAAGATTATTTTTTTGAAACAAGGAGGAGACTTAAATATCGCCGGACAAAATGTAATGGTTACGAAGAGATAGGTTAAAAACTAAAATCACTTTTTGATCGTCTGGACTCAATTATTGACCCATCTTGGGACATTGCCGTTACTAAACTGTTCAATAATTCGACAAAAATTCAATCCCAAATTAATTTAAAAGCATCGACACCCATCCTTGAATACATAGAAAGTCATGTCATAATAACAGTTATCTTCAATTGCATTGCGTTAGATTACCACCCAGTAGCTGTTACGCCACCTTGTAAACCAGCATCTTATTTGGAAATTGCTATCGATTCCTTATAAAATGCAATTATCGAAAATTCGCGGCGCCTCCACCTTAATAGACATCCCACACGACACTCTAATTTGATCTAATGGGAAACCTCTGTAATTCGCTCTAGGTATAACTAATTTATATTAGTTATTTTGTATCAATACTACTCTAGTATTCTGCATCAGTATATAATAGAAGTGTATGTATAAATAGAATTTAAATTATTTACGCTGAGGGAGTCCAAGCCATATCTTGGCAGATATAACTGGATTTTCCAAGTTTGTATATCGCTTCCGGAGTATGTTATATAAAATTTTATCTTTTTACGAGTTTTAAGTTTCATGTTTACGATTATATTGTTGATTTAAGTATTTTTTTGGTTATAAATCCTAGGTGTATTTGTATAGGGGTCCCGAAATTTACGCAAGATTTGAATTAAATAGAAAACCCAGTTTTTAGTCTTTTGATTCTAATTTTTTTATTGAATCATAAAGTACATAGGATAGGGTTATTTATGGAATAACACATCGGGCAAATTGTCTCCACGGCTTCGCATGCACATACGCACTCGTTTGTCGAAATTTTCCATGACCACTATGCATAAATGTGGCTGAATTTCGTTGATGCAAGGTTGAACCTCCTCCTTTAATGCACGGGCGGCTGTGGGCTTGTTGATATAGCCCTATGATTTCACATAAACCCATAAAAAGAAATCCAATGGTGTTAAATCACACGATCTAGCGGTCCAATTCTGATCACCGAAACGAGAGAGTACACGACCTGGAAATGTCTCATGCAGTAATTGAATTGTTTCACGGGCTGTATGGCATGTGGCACCGTCTTGGTGAAATCACATATTGGCCACATCAATATCATCCAATTTCGACAGAAAGAATTGTGTTATCATGCCGCGATATCGAACACCAGTAACAGTCACTGCTTGACCAGCCTCATTTTTAAAAAAGTATGGTCTAACACATGGATCAATAAGTCCCGAGACTAACCCATAGATGGCGCTCGTAGTAAACCAGTAACCACGTCTTTCTAGAGTACTAACCTTTGCTTGAAACGTGTCAAAATTTTAAGTCGATCGGACCAGAAACAGCTGAGTTATCGAGGTTGGAGTAAAGTCGTTTTGTAGTTTGTTTAAACAATGGAAAAAAACGAGTTTCGTGTTCTGATAAAACATTGTTTTTTAATGGGTAAAAACACCACGCAAGCAAAACAATGGATTGAAAAATGTTACCCGGACTCTTGTCCATCAAAAGCAACGATTTGTCGGTGGTTTGCCAAGTTTAAACGTGGTCGTACCGACACAAATGACGCGGAACGCTCGGGTAGACCTGTGGAAGCCGTTACACCGGAAAATGTGAGTGAAGTGACAAAAATTATAATGAAAGATCGTAAAGTGAAGCTCCGTGAGATTGCTGAGATTACACAGATATCATATGGAAGTGTATTTACTATCCTTCATGAAAAATTGAGCATGAAAAAGGCTTTTTCCAAGTGGGTGCCGCGATTGCTTTCGATGGAACAAAAACAGCAACGAGTCGATGATTCAGAAAGCTGTTTATCGCTATTTACTCGCAACAAAAAAGATTTCTTGCGTCGTTACGTGACCATGGACGAAACATGGATACATCACTACACTCCAGAGTCGAAGCGGCAGTCATCTGAGTGGCGCACAGCTGGCGAAAGCCGTCCGAAACGTCCGAAAACGCAGCAGTCAGCTGGCAAAGTCCTGGCGTCAGTTTTTTGGGATACACATGGCGTGATTTTCATTGACTACCTCGAAAAAGGTAAATCGATCAACAGTGATTATTATATTGACTTACTGGTGCGTTTGAAGGAGGAAATCGCAAAAAAACGACCGCACATGCAGAGAAAAAAATCCTTTTTCACCAAGACAATGCACCCTGCCACAAGTCGATGAAAACAATGGCAAAATTGAACGAATTGGGTTTTGATCTGCTTCCCCACCCCCCATATTCGCCAGATTTAGCCCCCAGTGACTACTGGCTCTTTGCTGATCTTAAAAAAATGCTCCAGGGAAAAAGATTTGGCTCAAATGAGGAGGTCATCGCTGAAACTGAAGCTTATTTTGAAGCGAAAGATAAATTTTTTTATAAACATTGTATTGAAAAATTGAAAAAGCGTTGGAACCATTGTATCACCCTAAAAGGTGATTATGTTGATGAATAAAAAAAAATTTTGCAAAAAAAATGTTGTTTTCATTGTTAGTCTCGGGACTTATTGATCCATGTGTTAATTATGCCTCCAGTTCAAAAATCCAAACCAAACGGTGACACATTGTGGATGCATTTGTTTTTCGACAATCATATGTGGGTTCTCAGAACCCAATAGCGGCAGTTTTGGCGATTAAGAAAGCCATCAAGGTGAAAATGTGCTTCATCGCTTAGGATGATTTTGCTCGAAAAATCAGCATCCATTTGTTGATGTTCAATAATCCATTCAACGAACTTTCTTCCCTGTTTATGGTCTTTAGGCTTCGGTTGTTGTGTTGAATTTTTTAAGCATGAAGACACAAATCTTTAGTGAGTATACGTTGTGGAGAGCTTCTTGAAATTTACATTTCTTGTCCACGACACCGAATTGAGGTTCCTGGATTGTCACCGACACTCTCACGCACTGCTTCGATATTGACATTTGAACGACTTGTTTTTGGACGACCAGTGTGTTTGGCGTCTCCAACGGATCCAGTCTCCCTGAATTTTTAATTAATCTCTTCACAGTTGACGAAGTTAAAACATTATTCCGACCATATTTTGTATGAAATTTTCGAACTGCGGCCCCCAAGCTTTCATTATTTTTGAAATATTGTTCAATAATGAAGACACGTTGTTCTATCGTGTAACGCTCCATTTTTACTAACTCTAAACTGTCAACTGTCGAATTGTTTTTTTCTAGGGTTGCCAACACTTTACTGCACAAATGGCGACAAATTCAAATCTTGCGTTAATTTTGGGACACCCATTATAAAGGATAGCCAGGTAATTCAACTTGAAATTTAATACAAAAAAAACACCTTATCATTAGTAAATGTAATACAGTAATATAGTAAAATCTATCTCGGTCTGTTTAGAAAATACAATAGTTATCATCTTGTTAGAATTTTAGGTAATTGTTTTAAATTATTATCGTTAAACAAATAAAAATGCAGTTACAATTAAAGCCTTTTTTCTCACGAAGAGAAAAGCAAACTTCATTACTGTACAATTTTGGTAACTTTCATTAACAGAATGCTTCTTCCCTAACAGTTATTCTAATGAAGTCAGCAACGTTTTCGCTGCGCGATTTAAAGTTTCTGCGAAACTATATTTTCACAACTCTTTTCAAGTGGCCAACTCAATTGTAGCCACTGCAAACTCACGAACATATAAATGTATTTTTGTGCAAAAAAAATTACATATCCTGGTATTATTTAGGAAGTTTATATTAAATTTTTTATTAAATATGTCTGTTTGATTGCTGAGGGCTGACTGCAGTGTACCGGTAACGACTTCCTTGGGTTATTTTTGATTTATTTTAAATATTAAACGGATAGAGTTGGATATAGAAATCTTAAAAAATTGCACATCTTTTGCAATAAATATTAGATTCTGGCATCCATAGGGTTAAAAAAATGTGGGGGGGGGGGCGGCGTTATAAATAGATTATTAACAGAGTTATGGCCCAAGTTCTTACTGAGTACGTAGCGCCTACACCAGGGTTATATAATAAAAAACAGGTGAAGTACCTATAATTAAGTATGGCGGAGTTGCCTAAGGGAAAAATGAAATCATTGGTTGATGCAGTGTGAAAGTTTATAGATGAATTTCCCGATTTATTATAATGGTACTGATATATACTGTTTGCGACATAACGTGGCTGTTCTGGAATAAACGCGACTGAAAAAATCATATATGTTAAATAAGAAAAATAACGTGTCACCCAGAAGCAATTTATGTTTGACTTTCTGTTCATGATAATTGCCTGTGATTTAGGACTTTATCTACTCGATAAGGAACCATTTCATGATTTCTGGGATAAATACAATCCCATCTGGAAATTACCATCATGTAGCGAGTTACAGAGCCTTATGCCAACTGTGCACATTCTTAAAACATCACATACTTTCAACTGAAGGGTCAGTAGCGTTGCATAATAAGATCGTTTGCACGACTTTTCATCTATCTATTACCTATGCGTAATCGTACAATAAAATTCGATGCCAGCACGGTAATTTTCCGACTTTAGAAACAGAATATGCTATAGTGAATAGTTCCCCATATATAAAGAGGCTGTACGTAGAGCAATTAATACAAGGCACTTAACGTAGAATATAAATATTTAGAATGTTCGGGGGACTGTGAGTTGGACAACACTTTACAAGACGGGGATCGGTTTCAATTTCTCTACTTTTGTCTACTAGATGCCATAACGCCTTAAATTATTTAAACAAAGACGAAATTTTTGTGGCCTCTATTAATGAATATTAATCTAGAGGATATGTGATTTCAACAGGATGACGCTACACCTCACTTTGCACACGAATCAATTGATTTACTGAGAGAAAAATATCCTGGACGTGTAATCTCAAGAAACGATGACGTTAATTGGCCACCAAGATCATGTGATTTGACACCGTTAAACTATTTTCTTTGGGTTAATCACTAAGGTTAATATATAACCCCTTTCCACATTAACTTTTGTAATTCTGTATACGCATTTCGACAACTAAGTTATCATCATCAGCAGACAACAGTGTACATCTTGGTTCTGAGCGGTACAGATCGCGTACGGAGTTTGGTCTTCGTACAGGTGTTTTCCGCCGTGTTTTACCAGGTGCGACACTTTGCAATTGTCTGCTGATGATGACAACTTAGTTGTCGAAATGCGTATACGGAATTACAAAAGTTAATGTGGAAAGGGGTTATATATCAACCTTAGTGATTAAGTTAATCGACCACAGGCTCCATCAAATTCAACTATTTTCTTTGGGGTTACGTGAAAAGTCAGGTTTATAAAAATAAACCACAATCAATTGAAAGATGAACTTATTCGTGTCATTGGCGAGATAGAGTCTCAATTATGTCTAAATGTCATTCAAAATTTTAACAAAAGAATGGACGTCTGTGGAGCTGCAAGAGGAGGCCATTTGGCAGATATTATTTTTCATATATAAATGTCATAACTGATACTTCAATTGCCAATAAAAAGTTTTTGAAAGAGAATGCAAATTATGTGTTTTATTTATTCCTTAAAAAAACCACGAAATTGGAAACATCCTTTATATTGTAATATTGCACTAGACAACAGTTGTAATTATGAAACTTCTTCAAGACTTTTTCAAATAATGAAACGAGGAAAAGCCCTTAATGCTTGTCATAATTTAAACGATCCAACACCAAATTAATGTTCATACAATCTTGCTTGTGTTCATAGCTTTGTTGTTTTTCCTCTGAGTTGAAACTCCATTAAGGCTACGGACACTATTACTACTAACGTGAACTTGGCTATTATGTTTTAAGTAAGTTCTAAACTGGGAGTTCAACAATACCACCAACATAAAAGTGTTATGCTTTAGTAAATAAATTGAATGTATATTGTGTGTGGGTGTGTGTTTTATTAAATGACAACTTGGCATCGGAACAATTAATGTAATTTCTAGAAAATATACCGTCAAAATTTTATTAAAAACAAATAAAATTTTGTGAACAACGTCCTATATATTTTAAAACAGTCGTCTAGGAAGTTTGTACGAAAGCGACCTTATTTTTCACGTGGCAAATACAGTATACTCATTGTAAGTGTGTACTATAAACCTATTACTTATACCATATCTGTTAAAACACTGACAGCATTAAATAAAGCTATGGTTTTTATTATAGCGTTACCTTTCCCATTTCCCGTCTAGATTTCCTATCCTCCGAACGTTATAACGGTACTCGACGATGTTTACGATCACCATCCACGCAATTCCACTTTTATCACGACCTCAAACAGATACACTTGAGTGGAAGGCTGCACCTGTGCCATCAAAATCTACTTCGAGATTTAATTTTGTAATATTGAGTATCGGTAGGCAGACGGAGGCACACAGCAGCTGGACAATGGCTTCTCCGGTTGGCTTTTTTTTTCTCCCATCCGGCCTGCTCTTTCTTATTTTCTTGCGGACGTGTTTGTTGGAAATTTATGCGAATCGTACGCGAGTAGTCCGCGCGCGCAGGTGTTCCGCGAGAAATGGAAAATCCTTGAAATCATGCCAAGAACTGAGCACCACATGTATAATGTAACAATATATCAGTTGCATTGCGTCACAAGCAAAATTTTATGATCATACATAGGCATATACGTTCACTATTTGGACGGAATAACAATTTCATGAAATCTAAAGGAGCTATTTTTACGTGTTTTTATTGACCGCAGATGTGGGAAGGGGAACGTCGAGATAGTCTAAATGGGGCACACGTTTTGATGAAATACATTTAATAAATGAAAATCGCAAGAGCCAGTGTTAATGGGAGAATAAGTTTAATTTCAACCAGTGACTACTCGTAATTATTATTTTTGGAATGCTTTTGAAGTTGAGCAAAAGAAAAATTTCTTTCTTAATGACATATAGAAAGCATAGTGTCATGTCCAGAAATTTTTCTTGAATAATCTCGGTTGTACCCACAAAGTTAGTTACATTTTTATGTCTACTTTTAAGAGCTCTGAGGAAAAATTAATTATCGAAAAACTGTACGGTTTGTTTTCTTGAGTCTAATGTAGGTTTTCCGAATTTTTCAATTTTTATTTTGAAATTAAGCAGTGTATTTGAGAACAGGTAGTTCTACAATATCTTTCCGTGATGCTATCTTTTATTACGAGGGTGGTGCCATAAGTACCCAGCTTAAGCTATAGATGGCGGTAGTTATTTGAAAAATCACACTGTATTAGTAAGTACACACTCTATAAAGCATATGTTTCAAGTTTGAAGACGCCACGTTGTTTAGTATTTGTTTGGCAGCCATCAATAGTTAACGTTTTTAGTGAATTTGTAAAAATGGAGAAAATTGGCCAACGTTACGTGATACAGTACTTTTATTTGAAAGGCCTCAACCCAACCGATACAAAAACTGAACGGGATTCTACTCTGGGTGAGTCTGCTTCTTTGCTTACAATAGCGAAATATTAGGTAGCAGAGTTTAAACGAGGCCGTACGAGCTGCCAAGACGAGAATCGCAGTGGTCGACCAAGTGAGGTCACGACTCCAGAAATGGTGAAGAAAATCCACAAAGCGGTATTGGGTGATCGTCGTCTGAAAGTGCGCGAGCTAACAGACCTAGTAGGTATTTCAAAAAGTGCGATACATCGCATATTATCTGAAAATTTGAACATGAGAAAGCTGTGTGCAAAATGGGTGTCGCGTTTGCTCACACTCGAGCAAAAACAGTGTCGTGAAGATGTTTCAACTGAGTGTTTAGCGAAGTTTCACAGAAACAAGGCAGAATTTCTGCGCCGTTTCATAACCATGGATGAAACATGGGTCGTCCATCACTTCACACCCGAGACAAAAGAACAATCAAAACAATGGACTCAAAAGGAAGAACCGGCTCCAAAGCAAGCAAAGACCGTTTTCTCTACAGGCAAGATCATGTCATCGATTTTTTGCAATGCTACCCCATCGTTAATTAAATTCACAAAAATTAATTAAAAATTTCTGCGTTGCAGAAAGATTCGAACCTCCGTCAGTCTTTTTCTAGACGGCTGCTTTACCTATTAGCCCAACAGGCAGTTAAAGGAGACGTAGTTATACTGCCTGGTGGCCTAATTTAAGGCAGCCGTCTAGAAAACGGGAGATAGAGTTTCGAGCCTTTTTCCAATGCAGAAATTTTTAATTTCTGTGAATTTAATTAGCGATGGCGTAGCATAAAATAATTATTTTCATTAATTTTCCATCATATAGAACTTAATTATATATTTGTATATAATTATTAACATCAAAATAACCTGACTGTGGGTTTTAAATAAATATTATATCTGTTTCCTTAACGCGATTTATGTTTATTAAAGGATTCGAAGTCATACTGCCTGGTAACCTAATTGGTAAGGTAGTCGTCTAGAAAACGGGAGATAGAGCCTCGAATCCTTCTACAGCGCAGCAATTATTAATTTCTGTGATTTTATTTAACGATGGCGTAGCAGAAAATAATAATTTTCATTGTTTATATTTCTTGTAATGTGTAATTTGTCTTGTCAGTGGTGAAAACTGTTGGACAATAAAGATATTATTTCCCTATACATTCCTGTGTTGCTTCTCTTTCTACCTTCTCTTTATTTAATCCATGATTTTTACTGTTTCAATCGAGTTCGATATTCATTTTTTTTTTTTGATTTTTAAACATTTCAGAATATAAAAATATAACTGCGACTGCAGAAAATGGTTGGAAGTAAGTGGAAATCATCCTCTGTGTAACATATGATATTAAATTTTTCATTTTATTCTTCACAGTATAAGCTAAATTTCCTCAGAGCCTGCTTTTCCCCAAAGTCGGAAATGTTGAATAATGACAACGTTGGATGTTGTGAATACCTTCAATTTGTCAGTCGCCGTTCTACATACTTTCCACGTCCGACAGGTATGATACGAAGTTCTTGAATCAGCTAAGTGGATCATTTTTATCGCTATTTCTCTGAAGGTGTACGTGTGAGTTTCAACCGATGTAATTGAATACTACTGGAAGCTACTCGAAAATCATCCATTTATCTTTTCATAATCGCACGGGCGACGTAAAAAAGCGTAATGTCCCCGCCATTCTTGAAGGAGACGCCCAGTAAAGAGAGCATTTCGACGCATTCAATTACGTATCATCAATTTTAACGAATTCACGGCCGCAGCGGTGGTTCTATAAAGCATCCTCGTCGTACGGCGTCTGAAAAAGGCGAAACATGTTGCCAGTGTTTCCTGTTGGATATAAATGATGACCGAGCAACAAATCGTAATTTATTTTCGGGGATCGTGAAATGTGCCGTTCTAGAAAAACACTGCTTTTTGTGCGACAGCTAGAGATGTTGTTTTCATATAGTACACAGGAAAGAGATGGGTTTAATTTATTACGCCGCCAGGTCAGTTATGTGAATTTTGCGGAAAAGGGATTATATTTTGAATTGAACAAATCAATTCATAATATATCGGTTAGAAAAACACTTCAGAAAATATTGGTTATATACACAGTTATTAGTAACTTTTAGTGGCGCCATCTATTAAAAAAAAATATGCGTCGGCAAGATAGATCTTTCATCAATGTTCTGTCAAAATATCGTGACATTTGCATCATTAGAAGCAGAGAAATTGCGCATAAAGTAACAGTGCGTATTCGGCATTGGTCGAGAAATGAATTTTCAACAAGGAGCAAACATCAAGATCTGTTTTAAACTCGGTAAATCGTTTACTGTAACGCTTAATTTGATAAAATAAGTGTACGATGAGCGAGTGCGTATGAGTGGTATAAACGATTTAAAGACGATCGTACGGATATAAATGACGACGAACATCCTGGTGTAAAAAATCTGTGGTTACGGAAAGTAACATCGAACTTGTGCGCGAATTTATCAGAAATGAGCCGAAATCCTTATTGCGATATGCAATTCATCGCATTTTAACACAACTGGGACTGAGAAAGATTTTTGCAAAGTTTGTAACATACCACACAACTTAACTGAATTCAACATTGTATGGACTTGATTAAAGACTCAAAAAACGACGAAAACTTCAGGTACTGACGATGAGACGTGGTGGTTTTAATATGATCCAGAGATAAACAAACCGCTTTGACACATTAGTGATTTTGTTTTTGCGTCATATACTTTTGGTTGTGTGAAAATGTCTGATTTTGTGCCAAATAATCGTCATTTGCGGGAAATGTTGTTTTTCTTCTTTCATTCGAAGAAAACGGCGGCTGAAGCGCATCGAGAACTCCAAAAAGTTTACGGAGATGCTGCTCTAAGTGAAACAACGTGCCGTGATTGGTTCCGTCGCTTCAAAGACGGTGATTTCGATGTTGACGACCGTTCGCTTGAAGGAAGACAAAAAACCTTCGAAGACGTTGAACTGGAGGCATTGCTCGATGATGATCCATGCCAAACACAAAAAGAGCTTGCTTCAGCATTAGAAGTTACACGCCAAGCCATTTCCCAACGAGTGCATGCGTTGGGAATGATTCAAAAACAAGGAACTTGGGTTCCTTATGATTTGAAGCCAAGAGACGTTGAGCGTCATTTTTTCGCCTGTGAACAACTGCTCCAGCGGCAAAAAAGGAAGGGTTTTCTTTATCGAATCGTTACGGGTGATGAAAAATGGATTCATTACAGCAACTCAAAGAGAACAAAATCATGGGGACTGCCGGATCATGCTTCTACGTCGTCGGTTCGCCCGAATATTTACGCTGCGAAGGTTTTGCTATGTATTTGGTGGGACCAGGGCGGTGTTATTTATTATGAGCTATTGAAGCCGAACGAAACAATCACTGGGGAACGGCATCGAATTCAATTGATGGGATTGAGCCGAGGATTGCGCGAAAAGCGGCCACAATACGAGCAGAGGCACGAAAAAGTGATTCTACAGCATGACAACGCTCGGCCTTACGTTGCCAAACCCGTTAAAACCTACTTAGAAACGCTCAAATGGGAGGTCCTACCCCACCCGCCATATTCCTCAGATATTGCGCCGTCCGATTATTACTTGTTCCGTTCGATGGCACGTGGTCTGGCTAATCAGCAGTTCCGCTCATGTGAAGACATCTCAAAACGGCTTGATTCGTGGATAGCCTCAAAAGACGAACACTTCTACCGTGACGGTATTCGAGCTCTACCAGAAAGATGGGAAACAGTTGTCGCTAGCGATGGGCAATATTTTGAATGATTCATTTGTAAACATTTTTTCACAATAAAGTTGCATTTTCATCAAAAATACAGCGAGAACTTAGTTGCGCCCCTAATATGTATATACAAAGAAATAAGTAAAGAATATAAAAGAAGGAAGATTTCATGAAAGGAACTTGATTAGCTTCTACGTATACAAAAGTAATGCACAAAGTAAGAATTATAGCCTAAAACAAAGGAATAAATAAAGAATATAGAAGAAAAAATATTTCACGAAAGTAACCTGATTAATAATTTATTAAATTAACATTAGAAACAAGTGAATACGTGCAAAATCAAGATCTATGTTAACTATAAAGCTGTGGCTAGCTAACGTCTTAATACTAGAACATTGACTGGATTTTAACATATTTAGAGTTGAAATCGTCAGATACAGAAACGTATAAATGCGAGCGAGGACAGTTGAAACTTGTGTCATTTTCGCACGCTTCGGTTTCCCGCTTTGCTCTAGTTGAAATTGCATTTGTTAATTTTAAATGCATTCCGATTATATGCCACGGTAGTCGGAAAATTCTCGCTAATTGTCAGCTGCATCGGTTTGTTTCGAATCGAAGCAAGCAGTTTTTCATTTAAGGATTTAGGTTGTATTATCCTCACGTCTTTGGTCGTATTTAGTTTCAAATACTTAACAATCATAGTTAAATGTGAACACAAAAAATGGAGATTTATTGGGGCATAATAATGAAGACGTATACTAAAAGAATTTTGTATGTATGTGTTTAAATGTATGTAGCTATTCGATTTTCTAAAATATTTGCAGAACAAACAAACATCGGTATCGGGCTTCCAAATTGTATTTAAAGTCTATCCCAATGATAGCTAGAAATGCTGAAATAAGCGAGAACAGGAAAGAAAGAAAAAAAAAAGGTTACGGGAGAACGATCGTCGTACTCGACGAAACTTATTGAGCTATCAAGACGAGTGGAGTAGGTGTAATACACAATCTTTCATGTATCAGCGGAGGTGGATATTGTGGTCGAATTCAACATTTTCCTGAATAGTTTGGCAAAGACATTCTCAAAATCGAATTTAGAAAATTGGCAGCTTTCTGAAGCCAGGACTTTAGATATCTAATTCTGAACTGCATCTCAAGTATTTCTTTAGTGCGTATATCGATTCGTTCTTGTGTTGTTCAATTCTTCAATGTTACTTTGTGAATCGATAATCCAGTGTGGTATATTCATAATGAAAACGTGCTAATACCTGGTCATGAAGTCTGTATGATGTTCAAAAATTGGGAAATTCCACGGCTTCCAATGGTTTTCTTCCTTAGGTTAATTCTGACTTCATTTAATGCAAAAATAATGGATTTCTTTTTACTAGACCTTATATATATTATAGTCCACGTCAAATTAGTTTTCCAGGTGCGGCACTGTTTAATTATCTCGTGATGATGACAACTTAGTTGTCGATATACGTATACAAATACGAAAATTAATATGGAAAGGGGTTATATATTAACCTTAAGTGATTAAGTTAATCAACCAGAGATTCCATAAAAATTACATTGAAAATAAAAAATTTTATTTCACCGTAATTTAAATAAGAATACCTCCTACAAGCGCAAGCATTTTAAATTTCAGAGAAAATAGTGTAAACTCTGATGAAAACGCCCTTCAAAAATAAGGAATGAAAAAGAGAGAAACGGGACGGCAAGGATTGATTGCCTCAATTATTTTTATTGCCTCCTCCATTTAGGTAATCTGTTTTCCCTAATTTGCGAGAAGGAACCTGTTTTCATATTTTCCTTAAATTATTGCTATTATTATTACGCCAGTTTCTGGAATCATTAACATTTTTCTTGTATATGTCTCTGTCTTATTTCGCGTCATTTACGTGGATCCGAATTCTTTAACTAACGCCCTTCTGTTTTGTTTTTAATCCGGGTAATCATAATTTGATGAGATTTCTTTTTTATATTAAGCTGAGGTGAATGTAATGTAATAACGATTTGAGTATAAACAAAAGGAAACATTGCAAATTCATTTTACCCCGATTTGTTGTTGAATTTGATAGAGCCTGTGGTTGATTGACTTGATCAATAAGGTTGATGTATAACCCCTTTCCACATTAACTTTTGTAAATTCTGTATACGCATTTCGACCCACACCGCTCAAAATGATGTTTTAAGCGTTAATAATGAGTGTACATCTTGGTTTTGAGCGGTGTGGATCGCGTACGGAGTTTGATTTTCGTACAGTTGTTTTTCGCCGTGTTTTACCAGGTGCGACACTTTGAAATTATCTGCTGATGATGACAACTTGGTTGTCGAAATGCGTATACAGAATTTACAAAAGTTAATATGGAAAGGGGTTATATATCAACCTTACTGATCAAAACAGGTTGAACTTTGAAAAAAGTTTTTTTAAAAATATTTATTGGTTGGCCTGTATAATTAATATTACTTATTACTAAGTGCTTTTCTCGTTTCGCCGAAGCATTTTTCTTAAGCTAATTCACTCGCAATTCTAGAACTGAGCATCATGCCGTGGGTATTGTTG
>JAVIWB010006734.1:0-12348 GCA_031893035.1 Dermolepida albohirtum
TTATACACCGTCAATATCATATGTACCTTTGTAAGTACATATGTAAGGTACCAATACATACATATTCGCGTAACATTATTCGAATGATTATTCAACTACTAAAAGAATTCGAATGTTAAGTGTTCCATTATTGAAAATTACATATAATATTCAGAGTTTGAATAACAAAAAAAAGATAATTACTAAATTTGCTAATATGTGTACATTTTCTCATCAATTATATTTTAAGATTCTGGATGTAGACAGAATGTTGGCCAAGTCTGCCCCTGATGAAATGGATCCTTCAAGGGGGGAACAACAAGGACATCCAGTTATTCGAACACTTTATGATCACATGGAAGAAGTTACTTGCTTAGAATTTCATCCTAAAGAACCTATATTAGTATCAGGATCCAAAGACAATACTGTTAAAATGTTTGACATATCTAAAGCAAGCGTGAAAAAGGCTTTTAAAACAATTACTGTAAGTATGTATAGAAAGTTTAGTGTTAAATTGTGTAATATAAAATATAAATTATTTTTGTCTATGTTAAATGTCACAAAAATCCTATTAATGTAAAATTATGCCTCTCTAATTTATAATGTACATTAAAATAATAAATGAATTCGAGACTTATCTGCATCTGCATGCAACAGGTTTTTCTTTTGAGCTACTTAAACATACAATTTAATACTTTAGTACCATTCCTTTCTTTTTCGAAAATGAACATAAATAAATAAAAATAATATGTATTTATGTTTTGAAAGCGCTAAATTTTCAGAAACATAGATATTCATATATTAATTAATCATTCTTTTAGGAAGCTGAGCCTTTAAAATGTATGTCATTCCATCGAAGTGGTGATTTCTTAGTAGTGGGCACACAACATCCAGTAGTTCGCTTGTATGACGTTAATACGACGCAATGTTTCGTCTGTAGTTTTCCATCCCATCAACACACTAGCACAATAACTTGCATAAAATGGTCTCAGGATGCTAGAGTATATGCCACATCTAGTAAGGATGGTAGCATAAAATTGTGGGATGGCATATCTAGTAGATGTATTAATACTTTCCCTAAAGCACATGATGGATTAGAAGTCTGTTCCGTTGCCTTTACACGCAATGGGAAATACTTGTTATCGTCTGGGAAGAATTCAATCTGCAAATTGTGGGAACTCACAACAAGCAGATGCCTGATAGCTTATACTGGTGCCGGTACAACTGGAAAACAAGAATATGAAGCGCAAGCAGTTTTTAACCATACAGAAGATTATGTTCTCTTTCCTGATGAAGCGACTACATCATTGTGTGCATGGAATTCTAGAAATGCATCAAGAAAACAGTTGATGTCTTTAGGTCACAATGGTGCTGTAAGACTAATTGCACATTCCCCAACACAAGCCGCCTTTTTAACCTGTTCTGACGATTTTAGAGCACGATTTTGGTATAGACGTACTCCTACATTATAGAATTGTATTTTTTTTAATACTATGTAAGACTTTCTTATATAATTTATTTGTATGAAGACAGTAAGTTTAAGTACAATAAATTCATTCGCAAATGTTTATTTAATTTTATTCCACATTTCTATCATTTAATAATAATAATAATTTATTGATGTATATGTACATACACACGTCATTACATGATATAAATAAATAAAAACACAAAAAAACCTTTGTGGCTCACACTTTAAAACCCGCAAGATTTATACAAAACACCAGAATAACAATGAAAACATAAAAAAAAAATGGTAATGTCAAAATTTATATTTCAGAAAGTCATTTACTGAATAGAAACGATTCTCCACCAGCACTGTTTTTATTAATCTTTTGAGTCTAATCCATGGTAAGCCCTTAAACCTATCAGGCAAAGCATTGTATATCTTCATAGCCAGGTAATTTGAACTTAGCAATTTGGAGGGGCATTAAATTAAAATAAATTATAACACTATTAGTAGTAGGAACATAGAAAAATAAAATATTTGGTGAATATATTGTTAAAATTTATAATATAAGGCTCTAACTAAATAGCAAATATGAAATAATATTCACTGAAGGCACTGATAAGAAAAGACATATAGATAGTGTTACGCTCCGCATACAAATAATAATTCTTTATAATCATGTTTTTTTAAATTAAGATATTTAAATTTAGAAATAGTTCGAGTTTCAAGTCATAAATTATTATTTCTCTTGACCTTTTTGTGATATGTATAAATGCAGGAATTTTTTGTATTCGTCACGTACGTCTGGCTGTAATAAAGCAACGTCTACCCGCCGTTTTCTAAGAAGTCGAATATTGAGCGCCAATTTCGAGCGTGCCTGTTCTCGTGTGCTATTGGTTGGTTCAAACATGACCAGTATCCCAACCCTTTAGCATACGGGGTGTCTTAAGAGCAGCCGCGTGTAAGACAGAGAGACTTCTTCTCAGACCATGACAAAGTACACACGCATTCCTTTGACGCGATCGTGAAGTTGTTTTCCCGCGCTTGTGACCACGTATTAAGTTCGCGTCCGCGGAATAAACACGGCATCCTGACCCAGGATATATTGGGTCTGGGAAAAAGTTCGTGGCGTTTTTTCAGTAAAATTCAACTGGTCCCCGCATGGCGCGTGGACGAATTCATTTAAACCGAATATGCTCCATTATTATCGACAATGTTTTGCCATTTTTTTGGTAGATCCATGATCCCATCGGTGAAAAACTTCTGTGGTTTCTGGTCGAAAAACTGAATCAAGTAGTTTTCACAGGCTTCTTTTGAAACCAACTTAATTCCATTGAGAGAGTTCTGCAGAGATCGAAACAGATGATAGTCAGAGGGTGCTATATCCGGACTGTAAGGTGGGTGCATCAAAACTTCCCAACCAAACTCTCTCAATTTTTGACGGGTCATCAAAGAAGTGTGTGGTCCGGCGTTGTCATGATGGAAGACAACACCTTTCCTATTAATCAATTCGGGCCGTTTTCTTTCAATCGCCTGGCGTAATCTCTCTAGTTGTGCACAGTAGAGTTGTGAATCAATCGTCTGACCAGTTGGAAGTAGCTCGTAGTGGACGATTCCCCTCCAGTCCCACCATACACACAGCATCACTTTTTTTGGCGTCAATGTTGGCTTAGCGAACGCTTGTGACGGCTCACCATCCTTTATCCACGATCTTTTACGCTTCCGATTATCGTACGTAATCCATTTTTCATCTCCGGTTATTAAACGTTTCAGAAACGGCTCGATTTCATTCCGTTTCAGCAGCGCATCGCAGATGTTAATTCGGTCCATCATGTTTTTCACGCTCAACTCATGAGGAACCCATACGTCAAGCTTTTTTTTGTAACCAGCTTTGTGTAAATGGTTCAAAACAGTTTTGTGGTCAATGCCTAGCTCCATGCCGATATCGACACTGCTGATATGCTTATCTTGTTGGACTTTTTCAAGAATTTCATCAGATTTTTCAGTGATTGGACGACCGGAGCGTGACTCATCTTTCACATTGAAATTTCCAGAACGAAAGCGAGCGAACCATTTCCGCGCAACAGATTTCGATAAAGTACCTTCACCGTACACAGCACAAATTTTATCACAAGCCTGCGCAGCGTTCTTCCCCTTATCATAATAATATTGCAGAATATAGCGAAATTTCTCATTATTCTTCTCCATTTTCAAGTGCGAATAACTTTCCAACCACTGCACCGATTACAATGTTTCTACGCTCAAACTAACGTTCGGAAGGTCATCTAAAAAACGAGCCGTCGGTGGTGTCGCTGTGACTTGTTGTTCTTTAGTTATCGGCAACCAATGCCATCTATCGGGAAAAACGCCACGAACTTTTTCCCAGACCCAATATATACACAAACACGCAAGTACACGTATCGTCCGATACGCATTCTAATATAATCTTATATTTTATTAGCAGCTTTTGTACATCCAGACTTACCTTTTATTACAGCTTTGCTATTACGTTTATCATATTTTATTTGATGCTCTCGTTATTAATTATCTTTATTTAATATACTCGAGCTTTAAGAATTAATTTAACTTAGGGAATAAAATTTTAAAGGCAATCCTGTTGTTTTATTTCCATTAATAATCTTTTTTTCAGCTTAGCACACGTCCTGGACTTTTGATGCTCATTGTACACAATTACTAATTATTAACTCCTCACATTACATTCAATTACATTACTTTCTTTCTTATTTGCATTTATTACAGCGCTTCACCTAACCGGACACGCGCTCGTAATAAATTTACTAACCATCATGTGCAAATAAATATTCTCTATTAAATAATATCTCTATTATTATTAAGACAAAGGAGGTAATAAATTGCCTACATTCACATAATTCACAAAAATAACCATATTTTCACTCATTCATCAAAGGATGAGGTAACAGTGGCGGCTGGTCAGGTGAGGCAGGTGAGGCAGTGCCTCACCATCTAAATCTTGGAATTATAACAAGAATAATATGTATACTTTTAAAATTCTTTATAAATTAATTATCATCTTTTATTCAGAATTTATCTTATAAACAATAAGAAAATAGTTTTAAATAAACCGGCATTACAAGCAAAGTACAAATTTATCATTTCATTTTAATTCCGTGCGAATGTACGAGCGCGTATACTTGCCCCGACCAACTTCATGCTTGATCTATGTATATCCCTACTAAACACGAATATTTGAGGCCCGGCCACTCATTGCCTCTCATTGAAAATTTATAACGCACTACAGCAGTCAAAAAAATTCTCAATTTCTATGGAAATTACAGTAAAGTATTAGCTACATATTTAAGATAACAAAGAAGAAAAAATATTCAAAAAGTTAATAGATTTTCCTAACTTTATTGTGAGATTTTTGAATTTTTTAATAATATAGAAAGCATTATTAATAGGATAAATTAAGTATTTATTTAATGATATAAAGATGTCTAAAGGTTTACATTCTTCTTGTACAGTTTCTCAATATTTCCTCCACGCAAATAATATGTTTTAAGTTTTAACAGGAGTATTTTTATTGTTTCAAGTAGATATTCTTTAGATATCAATGTATGTATGTATGTATTATTTAGTCTGAAGCCAATTTGAACTGAGCCTCTCATCGAATCACAATCGCCGAACTACCGAATATACTCGAGGCTGACATTCTCGGCCCGAATCGCAAATTACAGCTTGGGGGAATAACAAAGTTAGGTTAAATATTTTAATATTTGTTTAGTGATATTTTCAGTGAATTAAAAATTGTGAATATGGATTTAGAAAATGTAAGAAATACACAAGACATTGTAGATTTTTTAATAAGAAATACGTTCGTTGTTCTATCGGTAGAAGATCAATTATATGTCAAAAACCTTCCAAGACCAAACCCTGGTTTATCAAAATCTCTTACAATACACGGTAAGTCTAACAGAAATTTCAATAATAATAATAATAATTACGTTTTTTGCTTGATAAGTTTAGAGAATTTCGGGAGTGTGATACATATTTCAGTACTGTATACGAAAATTCGATGTCTGACGAATCTGTTGCACATAAAAGGCGTAGAATTGATGACGTTCCAGATACTAAACAAAATTATAGAAAATTATTTTTCGAAATTCTAGATACGTTTATTAGTCAAATTGAAATTAGATTTATTGATTTAGAAAAACTTGCTTTTTTTGATTTATTAACAGAAAGTAAATTTGAAGAATATTCGAAGGCATTTCCTCAGAGGCTCTTAAATAATTTGTTTGAACAATATAAATTTTTTGATCAAATTCAATTAAAAAATGAATTAGCTGTTATTTATAGTGACATGCAACTCCTTGGTAATTCTAAAACACCATGTGAAATGTTAAGATTTATGCACGAACAAAAGTTAGCCATCTGTATGCCAGAACTTTTTAAATTGCTAAGTATAGTAGTTACCATATCGGTAACTTCCGCGTCCGTTGAGCGAAGTTTTTCCACATTGAAACGTATAAAATCGTATGTTAGAAATACAATTGGACAACAAAGACTTAGTAACTGTGCACTAATTGCAATCGAAAAGGAATTGGTTAAAACGATGACGAGGGATGAACGATTTTATAATGATGTAATTGATTATTTTGCTAACACAAAAAACCGGAGGATACCTTTGCTATACAAGAAGTAAAATCTATTAAATGTAGTTCTACGTGCAATGCCAATAAAGGAAATTTTCTGTATTTTAAAATATTTTCATTTTGCATGTAATTTTGAAATTTTGTTATTGGATTGTTGTTGATTTATATATATATATATACATATATATGTATATATTTGTTATATTATTAAATTTTATATTATAATAGGAATGTATTTATTTTTTATTTTTAAATCCTAGAAAATTGAGTTCTTATTTTCGATTAATGTTTTTAGAATTTGTTTGATTTTTTAGAATATTTATTTTCGTTTCACAAGGGTTTGCTTTGAAACTTCGTTTTCCCTTAAAAATCGAATGGGGCGCGATATAGGGCTCAGTTCACGTCTGGCAGCCCTGTTTGTACTGGAAGCCCTATATATATATAAACTGTTTTTATATGTAGTAGGTATATAGAGTTTATTAATCAATTGTAAACAATTTTGAATATTTATTATTCTATCTGCCTCACCATGTCAAATACTCACGAGCCGCCACTGTGAGGTAATAATAGTATTAGGTATATATCAGATAATGGGTTGTGGAAGATCAAAACATGAATAACTACATAGCATATTATCCCAATTCACCAGATCCATAGGAATCTACTAGAAAATATCACCATTACACTACAGGATACAGTAAATACAAATGATAATGTATTCTATCATCTTTGACTACTTGTATATAATATACATACAATCAATATAAGTTTTTTAAACATACACACTTAGTAAATTAATAAGAACTTATGAGAATGTTTATGTTTTCAATTTATGCACGAAATAAAGAGGAAAGACTACTAATGTCATACACTATACACTTCTTAAGTGCTTTGTGTATTTTCTCTGACAGTGTACGTAAATGTATTATACTAAATTCATTTACATCGCCTTTTTTAGTTGGTTCTTACAACAATCATATAGGAATGATATGCATTGGAGTTCAGTGTTCCCCAGAACTTTCAAATACTATTAATGCACTACATATTAATTAATTGCTTTACAGAACACCATGTTGAAGATGGCTAATTTAATTGTTTAATCAGAATAACTTGCATGCTATACTATTCTTCTGATTATAACTACTATAGTGGAATAATTGTGACATAATTAGATAACTATATTCCACATCAAGTAAGAAATGCATTTAATACATTTGCATAAATACAAAATTTTTGATTTTATTTTTATATCAATATATATAATGAAAGATGTTATAAAAATCTATACTATTTTATTTATACAATTATCTATAAAACATCAGAAAAATGTACGTGTTTGTAAGAAATGCTTACTAACATTTATATATTACTATATATAACCTAGAAAAAAAACTAACATTTTAACTTATAAAAACTATTAAAATTAAAAACTAAATCTAATATAAATAAATTATATCAACAATATATAACAGTTCAGTATTTTTTTAAGGCTTTCCTAATTAAAGCTAGACGTTGTTTATGGGTTTCAGTAGTCAAACTTCGTTTATATGGTTTTAATTCATCAGTTCCTAATCCTGGCACCCACATGTTAAAGTTCCGATCTGAAAATAAATACTTAATTTGAGCTTTCCAATATAATATACTATACGTACTTATAAACTGTTGAACATCTTTAACTTCAATATTATTAACATGTCTGTGTTTAGCAATAATGCTAGCACCATTTAAAACACGGTCAACAAATTCAGCTACGTAACTTAAAAGTATTTCTTCAACTTCATCTTCCATATGTATATTGGGGTCAATATCACGTACTAGGTCTGCCATGCGTGTTTTTGTTAAAACCTAAAAATATGGTTGATTTCTGAGTTGGAAAAAAATACATGTACATAATTATATATGAATACAATTTAAATCTCAATATTACCACTAAATAAATTCTGTTAAGTGCCAATAATACTTTTTAACTTATTCCTACCTTAATTTCAAGTGTGCAATAATATTCACTAATTCCACAAAGTAATGTCAATATGTACATATTTAATAAGTGTTTGAAAATATACCTGCATTGATTCTGAAGACTGTGTAGCCTGAGTAGTTTTAACTGGACTTGTATTCTGGACTGGCACTGTCTGAACTCCTACTAAACTACTACCAGCTATCGGTATTGTTTCTACAACTATTCCAGACTTAATTTCATTTGATTGATCAACAGTATTAGTTTGATGAGCAATGGCTGTTGCAATTGGAATTCCATTGTTCGAATTTACGTTAGTCACTATTGCATGAGACAATGGAACTTGGTTTATAACTATATTTTGTTGTTGAATAATGTTATTTGTAAGATTTGGCAAAGACATCTGAAATATAAATTTCTCTCTATATATAAATTAATTTTCAACAATGTTTTTAGTTCTACCTTATTTAGTCTACTAAACTATTTACAATTAACAAAAAATAGGGTCTATGAAGACTCCTCTTTTAGAGGTTAGATTTTTGTGTTTTTTTTTTCTTTGATCTAGTGATGCCAATCGTTTAACTTAAAATATTCCGCAAGATACTAAAAATATCTTATTTTGTTTAAATATTCCTCGTCAATAAAACATAAATAGAAATGTAAATTATATTCATTATATACAACGGTAATAAAATAAAAGATTTTTTAATTAAAAAATTTTTAGTATGAACTATAAATAACTAAATGTTTATAACAAAAAAGACCAATAAATGCAATGAAATTAAAATTATTTATTGTTATTAAATTTCCAACTATTATGTGTCAAAATTTTTCATTTTATGATTAACATTATTTTAGTTTATTCGTATTATTAATATTCAATCTTAATTTCGAGTTATCATTTACGTATTATAAATAATAGTTCTTCTTGGTAGCCAGTGAGTATTCTAGCAAAAAAAATACTCATTGCTGCAGCATCTAACAAAAAGAAATTACACTCCACTGCATGATCTAGGAAGTTATAGACGAATTACTATATATACGTAATCATAGACAAATTAGAGATAACTTCACAATAAATAATTCAATGTTTAGCTCTATAACGACGTAACTCAACTTTCTTTATAATTATTCGTTATAAAAATTTACTTAGTTTGTACTCTTTTTATTATAAATACAAAAATAAAATAATATTTAAATTTAGCTAGATTAATGAACAATGAATTTCTTTTCTTTTTATGTACATGTAGGTTAATAACTAAAAAGAAACAGCTTTCTGTATTATTTTCCTTTTTTCTAATTTTGTATAATAATTATATAGTCTATATTGAAAATCATCTGTACCAGGTAGCAGCTCCTTTCCTTCTATTATTAATTTGATTATAGCTGTAGATAACAATGTAAATGAAATATTTTATGTACGCCTTTAATTCGCCTAAATATTTACACTCTCTAAAAACAAAAAAATTTTTGTAAAAAAGGCCGCTTGGTTAAATTATTTACTAAGATAATTACCGAAAGTTGATATATAACTCCTTTCCGCATTAATTTTCGTATTCTGTATACATATTTCGACAACTAAGATCATCATCAGCAGATAATTAAACAATGTCGCACCTAGAAAACTACGGCAAATACCCGTACGAAACAAATTCCACACACGATATGTACCGTTGAAAGCCAAAACGTACACTGAGTTGAGTGTATAACTTTCTTCCTCTTTACCATTTCGAAAGGTGGACATTTATTTATATATATGTATGTATGTGTGTAAAATAAAGCATAACAAAACAAATACTTTTGATAAAGATAGCTAATTTACCGGAAAAGTTTCTGTGTTTTGTGCCAACTATAATTTCCAGGCAGGCATAAAACACAATCTCAATATTTCCCATTTAATATTATATCGCTTGGATATAGGACAAAATATATCACCATTGATGCGTTAAATCTAGTTCAAACCAGAACCGTTACAACACCCAATTTTCAAGATACGCCCGTAGAAAGGTTGAATTTCAGGAAAAAAAGAGATTTTTTTTTCCTGGAAGTTCGAGTGATACCATGAAATTTTGTTGTATAAAGTTTTTGAAATACAGTCAAAATTTTTGATAACAAAATTCTTTCACCCGCTTCCTAAAAATGGATATTTCTAACAATTTAATTAACACACATTTTCTACAGATCACAAATGTTAAGTCTATATAATAAAGATTTGATTTTATTTTCACCTATACATATAAAATTATATGGATATGTAAATGAAATACAAGAAGAAATTACAATTTATCCTTATAATTAGGTAATATGTATATATAGTACAAAAATTAAAACCACTAATTTATATGAAGCACATTGATTCGGACATAGTAGGTGAATCTTAATGTGCAATAACAAATCGCACTTTCACTATCGTACTCTGAAAGACCGGACCGATAAATAGTATTCTATTTTTCTCTGCATGGTAATTTGCCCTCCTGTCAGGAGCGAATCAACCAACAATGCTGTACATTTTGATTCCACCAAGGAAATACGCTGTTATTGAAAAAGTAAATGTATTATAAAGAAAAAAAATATAGTTAGTTCGTTTACTCCTAATTAAGGGAGAATGGGGGTTGTTTATGAGTGTATAAACACACACACACACACAAATATACATATATATATATATATATATATATATATATATGGGTGTATGTTAATGTCCGAGACCCACGTGACCAGCGATATAGGTATTTACTTGTACCACTATTGGCGCTACTGAAAAACAATTAGTTACTGTATATTCTTTTGACAGGTCGAAGTTACGAATTGTTACGAATTTCTAAGTTACCATTACCTTTTTATTATTACTTTATCTGTTTTTTATTGGGTAAGTTAAACGCTATTAATTGAGATTTTTGTGGTTACGTTGCTTTTTCACATTTTAGAGTTATTAAGATATTTACAATGCCTTTTACACAGGAACAAGATGCCTTTATTGTAATGGCACATTTTCGCAGTGGAACGCGCAATGCAGACGGAATATGGACGTATAGTTTACAATCATGCATAGATCAATTTATGGAAGCATATCCAGAAGTTGACATTAATTATGATGTTTTTAAAAATCATAAATGCATACTTGTAAACCGATTCCAGAATAAACATTGCATTTGCAGAGGAAAATCAACAGGTAGACCCACAGTTTTGACTCAACCAGTTGTTGATGATATTCGCAATCGAATGGATGTAAGCCCTAATAAATCACTACGGAAACTATCGGCACAAACAGGTAATAAATTATATCAGCCCGTGAATTTATTGTAGTGACATTTATCAAAACTTTTCAGGGTTCAGTATTGCAACATGTTCAAAAGCATTAAAAAAAGAACTGCACATGCACCCATATAAAGTAACTGTTGTCCAACAACTTTTACCTGCTGATTTCGAAAAACGCATTAATTACTGCCAATGGTTCAATGAACATTTAAATAACAATGATTTGTTAGACTTAACCTTCTTTACGGATGAAGCTTATTTCCATCTATCAGGTTATGTAAATAGCCAAAATTATAGAACCTGGGCTACTGAAAAACCTGAAGCATTTGTTGAAACTAGTTTACATCCAATCAAAATTGGAGTTTGGATAGCAATATCACGACGTCGTATTATTGGACCTATATTTTTTAATGAAACCATAACTGCTGCAAGATACCGACAAAATATTTTGGAAGAATTTATTGAATCCTTGCATGACGATGAAATAACTTTAGGATATTTCCAGCAAGATAGTGCTACAGCCCATACTGCACGAGCTACTCTTGAGTATCTGCAGCAGTTTTATGGAGATCGTATCATAAGCCATGGATTGTGGGCTCCTCGATCCCCAGACTTAACACCGCCTGACTTTTATTTATTTGGACGGATGAAGAACAACATATTCAAAAATCGCATACATGATTTGGATCACTTACGAGATGCAATTCGATATGAAATCGAAAGCATAACTCCTGCAGAACTTGAAAACGTTTTCGAAAATATGAAACGTAGAGTTAATTTATGTTTGGAAAATAATGGGGGCCATTTTCAACATTTATTGTAAAATAAAAAGTTATTGTGAAATAAAGAGTTATACATTACTTTAATCTGTATTTATTGTAGTAAACAGTTTTTGAAACATTATAACAACAATATGTACGAAATTACATTACTTGTCAAAGTGACAATTTAAGGTTAAGTTAGCGGAATCGTAGATATAAACTATGATGTCCAACTGTAGAAAAATACATGAGGTCACGTGGGTCTCGGACATTAACATACACATAGTATATATCGGGTGTATGTTAATG